>OMOT01076912.1:4150-22021 GCA_900312575.1 Acanthochaenus luetkenii | reverse complement strand
AGAGAGCTACAGACAGAGACAGAGCTGGAGGAAGAGTGAGGGGAGGAAAAACAGAGAGCAACTAAACAAGAAAGGAAGGGAGAGGGAGAGTCGTGCAAAGGATGTGGTAGGACTCTCTGGCCGATTGGTTTGTACTTCCTGGATCCAATCTATTATTCATACACTGGAGACAGTGAAGGACAGAACACTGCTGCCCGCAATATCATTACCAGTGTGTGTGTGTAGGGATGTAGTGGAAGGTAAACCCACCTTTTGAGGCTGACATACATGTTTATAACCTACATCATTACTATACTTCATAGCAAGCAGTATCAAACTGATGTAATTTAATACATATGGATTATTTTAATACAACATACATTAATGCTTTTATGAAGCTATTATTGATATGTGTTGATACTGGTGGCTGTTTAACTTTTGATGATCACCGACTGGAGGTCATAGTTTACCACTACATTACTGCATGCGTGTGTATATGGGAGTGTGTGTTTCGTCTGTATGCATCCATGCTTCGACATATCTACTATACGTTTCCACCAGTTGCCAGGTGAAACACTGAAACAGGAAGAAAAAGTACAAGAAAAAACAAGAGAAGAAGAGATAAAGTCAGTCTAGAGAGAAAGAGAGAGAGGGGAGGGAGAGTGACTGAGGTGAGCGGAGGGGGGAAAAGGACATCCATCTTTCTGTTTATCCATCTTTCTGTTTATCCATCTGTCTGCCCATCCGTTTTGCCATCAAAAAAACAGCCTGTCATCAAACCTGCCATCTATCTATGTTCACTATGTTTATATAACTGAGGAGCTGTCCCTGTCACCTGCCAAGGGGTCAAGGGGTCTGTGTGTGTGTGCGCATTCTTAAGTCCACACATGCATGTCCATCCATCCATCATACTATTTGAGAGACTAAAAGCCACACTGGGGTCATAAATATGATATCACATATCATATAGTGCCTTACAGTATCACGAGTGCATACGCTTTTTTGCATGGGTGGCTCCGGTGAGAACTGAACCCCTGACTCCGCCAGCGTTAGTGCCATGCTCAACTCACTGAGCCACAGTCACAGACAGACTCCTCCTGAAAAATGCAAAGGGAAATGCCAAACCGTCTCCATGTTGTCAAAGTTGACCTTACGGTAAACCTAGTGTCCGCGTCTAGATTTATTTATACCGCTTGGCAAAAAGCTCCATTAGCAGGATTACAAGGTGAATACATTTTTGGCAGCCAGCGTCCACATATATCTCGTCATGTAGCCCATGATGTCATGGCTTTCAAGGCTTGTTGTCGGGTAGAAATAACCAGGATATAAATATATTTCTGAGATATCACACATTTCTGAATTGTACACGCCACGCAGCTCCTTTTCACATCAAAAGTGTACCAGAAAACACTTAAAAAGTAAAAGTAAAAAAAGTAAAAAAGCAGAAACTAGATTTTGAGGCAAGTTTTTCTTAGAGAGGCTGGTTTACCAGACATACTTCTTGAAAACCTGAACTTAAACCTACATTAACTGTCCCTGCCATGGCAGTTATGCCAACGCTCACAAACTATAAATTATGAAATACTAAACAGTACAGATTGCAGCCAGGATAATTATGATAGTATTAAGAGATAAAGATGCCTTTGTAATAGAGTTGGGGGTGTCCTGCATGACGGCCCTTTTGTTGCTTTCTCTCCCTCTCCTGCTTCCTGCTGATGTCAGTGTTTCTGGAAGTCTTGTCTGTAAAATGTCTCTGAGGTCTGTTTAGGACAGTTTATCAATAACCATTATCTGAGATAGCCAAAGAAAATGGGCTGTTTGGCACATATAGGCCTACTTCAAATTTTCAATTTGACTTCCAACTTTCCACTTCAATTGCTATCCCTCCATCTCTGTTCAATTTGTCTCTCTTTCCCCACCCTCGCCTCTGTTAGTCTTCTCCTTGACTTATCTTCTTTCAAAGGCCTTATTCTATTTTTCAATAAACTTTAACTAAAGGATTTTCAGGGCCTGTGGGAACTGTGTTAAGTAATTGATGAATTACCCCACTCATTCGCATAATCAGCATAATGTAATTAGCTGAAATCACCGGTGCCCGAATGCAATTGTTAATGGTCAAGATTTTACCATTTGTTACGTCCTGATTTAGAAAAGCAAAACTTGAAGTTTGAGGTGAAAACAAAAGAGAAAGACAGGAGGAAGACTTGTGAGTCTAGAAAAAAAGAACTGTGGCTGAAATTACTGAGTTGGATCTCCATCTTCGCCACAATATGGTAGGTAATTTGCGCTACAATTTTTACTTGACAAATTACAGACATGGCAGATTTGCACAAGATAAAAATCACAGACATTCTCTGCAATTATTATAAATCACTGGAAGCCCCCCAGGTAATATCAGTCCCGTGTGAATAGGGCTTTCCTCTCCCTGTCAGTCTTCCTCTCTTATTTTGGGGCTGGAGGGAGACAGGGAGTCTGGGGCAGTAGCACACTGACTTCCACACGTCTTGCTCTCCTGTCACAGCTACCCATCTCCATCACCCCCTATAGACTACTGGACATATGACTCCAACCCACCGCCCTGTGTGTGTGTGTGTGTGTGCACGCGCATACATGTAGGCCTACTTAAAATCTCTGAGTGAGAGGGACGACGCTGAAACGAGTGTTGGACGGAACAGGGGGGGGATAATATGACAGAGTGATGCAACCCACCAGCATCTACTTATAATAGTGTCAGATCTGTCTGGCAACAAGTGGGCTAGCCTGTCAGTTGGCCTTGACAGGCTGACGCCTGTGCCCCAACCCGGTGCCCCATCGAAGGGTTATGGTAAACACGGGGGTATTTTGGGGATGGGGGTTAGAGTCAGTCAGAAGACTCGGGTTAGCTGGCACCAGACGATGAGTTCTCCGTCATGGACTTGGGAAAACAAACTACTAAGTCAAAACATATCCGGACCAAACAAAAATAAATGCGGAGAAATGCTCCTCTAAAAATTCCCAGAAGTGCGAGACTCAGCGTCCTGCTTAGGTTCTGCGATCAGTCCAAGACAACTAAATGTTGCAATGTGTGACGACCTGGTGCCAATCACAGTGGTGATAAAAGTCTCCAGGGCACAAGGCTGGCATCTCTACATTAAGCTTGGGAAGATTACTTGCCGTCATTGATTGAATGAAGGCCGATTATGTTCAGACAATAACAAGGGTACAAATGCTTGTTTGCAATGGTGTCTTTAATGCTAATACAAATGTATATTATTCATAGTACTGTAATAATAACAGTTTCTGACAACGTAAAAAGAATTGCCAGCAAACAAAAACACTACAGACACATATAATAATTGGGCTTGTTAGAAGTTCAGGAGGGAAGTTGTTTTTTTCTTTCCAATGTTGAGGTTTCATAGGCGTTATTCTCAGATGCAAGATGGATCCTAATTCAAGGATAAGTTCGCTATTTCGGACCTTAGACCCTATTTGTCAAATTTTTACCATGCAACTGACAAGTGCCATAATTTCACTGATCGGTTCAGAGAGGCAAAATGTTCGGCTTGCACAAGGTATGCAGTGTCATCTTGAAGGGTTGAAATAGTCGTAAGCTGTTTTTGTTTTGCCAAAACAACCCTTTTTATTTTGAAGTCTCACCGTGCTCTTCTTAAAGGATACGTTTGCTATTTTGGACCGTAGACCCCATTTGCGGACTTTCACTGATCGGTTCAGTATTGAGCTTTCTACAGTTTCCCTGCAGGCTCTCAATGGGTTACAATAGAAGTCAATTGGGCAATCTTATATGCTTTTGAAAAACTACAATAAATGTGCAACAGAAAAACTAGAAAGCTCAATACTGAACCGATCAGATCAGTGAAAGTCCGCAAATAAGGTCTACGGTCCAAAATAGCAAACTTATCCTTTAAGAAGAGCACGGTGAGACTTCAAAATAAAAAGGGTTGTTTTGGCAAAACAAAAACAGCTTACGACTATTTCAACCCTTCAAGATGACACTGCATACCTTGTGCAAGCCGAGCATTTTGCCTCTCTTAAGTAAGTGATGCGCTTAAATTATTGGTGCTAGAGTCTCAATTCCGGGAGTTAAACAAGGGAAAATATAGATCGTCATTGACATACGATCATTTAATATATCTTGATGTTACATCTGCATTTCCAAAGACCGTTTTAAAACCACAACAGTGACTGAAACTGACACTGGAAATAGATCTGGAAGCAAAAACTTTGTGCACTGAAATTCCCCTCGCCTCCATTTGCTGCCCTGAGCTCCACACTAAATATTGATTATCTTCTTGCCCTGGAAACAGAGTTGGGGCCCTGAGAGAGATGCAGGAAAATGGCTGTCTGGGATATCCCTGTTTTGTTGCTACCTCCACTTCACCTATCAGCATCTCCTAGACACACAAAACCAATACTGCCTTGCATTATACATTACTACATGACTCATCATTAGCTCGCCACACAGAGAGCAACAAAAAGACAGATCCCTCTGTACCAGACTGTGAGAGGAAGAGTGAGACAGACAGGCAGGCAGGCAGGCAGACAGAGCTAGAAACAGCAACATAGAAGAAGAATATGTGAGACAGATTTGGCTTTCCATAACCTCTTCCTCCAGATATTTTTCCTGGTAAAAACTTGAACAATAGAGACAATGAGACGACGGAAAACGACGCGGCGGACTGAGGTGAAATGAGGAGGAGGAAATGAGAAGAGGAGGCAGCCATGCGCAAATCTGCCTAGTCAGCTTCTCTCACATCATTCACAACTAGGACCGAATGCTCAATAAATGGTGAAATGTCCCATTATGTCAAAGCTCAATTGCAAGAGAGGAGGAAGCATGCCTCTGGTACATAATGCATCATCACAGCCACACAAACAATTTTTTTTTATTGGGGCATGTAATCAGTTTCAGAAAAATCCCCCTTATGAGCTTTGCCGCCCGCCTCCAGCTTCTACATATCTTCATGAATACGCTATTATGGTCACCGGCATGACATGCATGGAAGAATGTCAGTTTATAAAAACACCAGTTTGGTTCGAGGATTAAACCATTTTATATACTATGAATTGAAAAGATGACTGGTTTGTAGGCATACAATTATAAATCCCCCATTGTATAGCATATTTTAGTGCCGTTTTCGGCTATTCAAAGACGGGAACCTATTAGCTCAACTCACTTGCGGTTGTTTTTGTTTACATCTATCTCAGCCCAAAAGCTGATGAGGTCGACAAGATGGCTCAGTTTTGGGTGTCTTTTGAAGAGCTTAATCTATTTCCCCTCGATTTCTGGAAATGTTGGGAGGAAATAATTTACAACTTAGACCGAATGCTCAGTAAATGGTGAAAAGTACCATTATCTCAGAGCCAGCAGCAGCTAATTTTAGATGTCACCATTTAAAAAGGAGAGGAGGAAGCATGCCTTTAGTACATAATGCATCAACGTTACCCAAAATAAATGTTTTACCAGAGCATGTAAAGTAGAGTATGAAAAATGTGTCCTCGTGTTTTTTGACGCCCGCCCCCGAGAGCTTCTACAGATCTTCAGGAAAGTGCAATTTTGATCATCACACGAATGTAATACCAGTTATAAAACACCAGTTTGGTTAGAGGAAGAAACCATTGTGGAGGCTTGCTTCTCATTAGCAACCTACTTCTAGACAAAATCAGGAACTCTTTTTATCTCCAACATGCTTAGCCATGACGTGATTAATTGTAGACAATAAATATGATTCCACATTTAGTTTTGAACTGTATGGACTCATTTAGACCACTTCACTAGTTGGTTTGTATTTTTTGTTAGTTAGCTCTGCTTCCTCCATAATGTACATACTGTTTTCAGACATGCTTAATATTCAGAATTCCAATGTACCAGCAGTATTCAACAGTAGTGACCTACATTTTTTGTTTATAACATTTCTCTCACTCAGTTTTGTCTTAGTTTAGTCATCTTGGATGGAAGGAATGTGGTTTCTCTTTTAGGAGTTGGATTTGGAGAATAAACGTAGCATGTGCTTTTCTGGTTCTTCTAGGAAACACATACACACACACACAGAGAGTTTATTCACACTGTTCCTCACATCTAACAGACAACGTGTTTCTCTCTTTCAAGGATCGGGAGACCATGGTAACTGGCCAATCCCCCCTCCCGCCTTCCTACACTGTTGCTACATGACAACTAGAGCACAGCTTAACCAATTGAATTACAGAACGGCTCAGTAGCCAATCAGAGGAACTTTCCATGGAGGCCTCGCTTCGGGCTGAAATGTGTCTGCGGCTCGTGGGACAGAATGTTTAAACACTTAAACACACACAGACACACACAAATGGAGTTTAACTTCCGCCATCAGAGTTGACATTCAAGTGCATTGCATTGATAGTTCTCCTTATATATTATTACCCAAAGAAAAATGACATTTCCATTGATGCCCATGTATTTAGACATTATGCTACCATGCATCATCAATGACTAAACTTGGTCCCAAGCTAAGACACAGATTTCCATCAGATTTCTGCATGACAGGGACAATATTTTGAAATCATTGCTGCAGGTGAGGGAAGTAATGGAGGATATTCAGCCAATCACTCAACCCGTCATTTGTCCGCTGTCCACTGATTGTATTTGAGTCAACTGTCTTTCACCGCTGTCCACTGTTGGTTTTTGTTTTGTTTGTGCCAGAACTTTACCCAAAAGAAAAAGGTCTAAAGAAGGATGTACAGCAGGTCGTACAGTATGATTACTATGGTATATGTAACAGGGCAGACTAAAATCGCCTTTAGGAGACATACCGACACTGTGCAATGCTGGGGTAGCACACAGAGCGACTCAGACACGCGCACACGCACGCACACACACACACACTACATAAATGTCAACCTCTTACTACTCACTCCTGAGGATGATTTGAGCACGGCTGATCTTCTGCTGACCCTGGGGGAAACGGTTAACTGCTGCAGCTAGCATATCCGTGGACGCCTCAGTGAGGGGGCCTTAAGGGGGTCCTCGGTCTGCCGCACCACTAGCAGCAGTCAGAAAAAATCGATTGGAATACTGCAGTACCTCTATCTCCTCGCCTGCTCGTCCACCTGTCCGTCCTTCCTTCTTTGTTTGGTTTTGTCTTTTTCTGAGTTTTTCACTTCCCACATCAGCCGCTCACTCTGCACTACCCTGTCTCACAAAACAAAGTATTATTTCTTATTCTAGCTTACTTTCTCTTTTCTCACTCCTTTGCTTCTTTTTATCTGATTTCTTTTAAAAGCTCTCTCTGTTGCTGCTCTTTCTTTTTTCTCTTGTTCTTCTAATGCTTCTCTCCAAATCTCTCCTACTCCTCTGGTCTTGTCCTAACCTGGGGTTTGATGCCATAGACCATGAGCTCATCAAGAAAAAGAAAAGTGGGGCAGGCGGACAGATGACACCTGTGATGCAAGTGTGGTCACGCGCTGTCACAAGCTTACTAGCACAAACACATGCATGACTGATGCGGTGCGTGAGTGAAAGAGGGGTGTGGTTGTACCCCTAAATGCCCCCCACACACACAAACACCCCAATCACCCCTACAACCTGCAAAAACAAACTCATTCTGGTTCAAGAACGTAGGCTGTTTCTATGGGACAGGGATGAAGTGTCCCTCTGTGTGTCTGTCTAGCTCTCTGTACCTCTATCGCTCTCAAGTTTCATGTTAAACCCCCCCCTCCTCCACATGTCGCACAAGACTGAGCGCCACATGGCCCACCACTGGCCATAAAGACTGAAAATACATTATGATCCCCAGTTAACAATATTTCCCTGTGGAAACAAACTACTCTCGAGTCTGGCTCTGGCTCTCCAGATAAACAGACTAGAGACTAAAGTGCCGGTCTAGCAAAGAAGATTTGTCCATAATGCTATAATATGAATAGCTCTATTGCAAAATGCTGTTTTGGAACAAAAAATTGTATTCATTCAATATCTTTCAAAATATAGAGTAAAAATACGATTTCCTCAACCAAGGATCAAGTTAGCTTCTGTTGTTAAAAGTACAACTCTCCATGTATTCACTTTGAAACATATTACTCAATATATCAAGATTTCATCATCAAAGGTTTTGCCAATTTCTAAGTAAACACAGCCTATAACTTATAACAGGAGCATCCCGTGATGAGATGTGCTTTTGTGCAAGCAATTGGTTTTAAGGTGCCAACAAGTGTCACTTGTTGACATCTCATCTTGGAATCAAACTCTTCACTTTGATCTCATGTTGCACCAATCATATTATGCTCCAATATTAAAAGGCAAAGTTCTGGATTTTTAGAACCCTATCGTATTGATCACTGATCAAACCCCCCTCAGAAGACATTAATAGGACATTTGTCCTCCGTTTACTTGTACCAGGATCACATTAGGCTTCCAAAAATGACGTGTCCTCATCATTTAGCAGGTGGAGACACGCAAAAGTGATATTAAACGGACCAGTTCAAACACACCGTTTGGGAAAGCTTTGGTGATGTAGTTTCACCTGTATGTGTGTTTTGTGTGAGTATTTTCTGGTCAGCCACAGAAATAGAAGCACACAGAAAAACAGGCAAAGAAGGAGGGATAAATATTTAGCTCCAGTGTTCCTGCACTTGATCCATTCAGATGAGGTAATCACGCCACTGGTCACATTCCTTCTACAGGCCTGTCAACACATAGTGTTTTTATAACCAGTGAGATGCTAGCACACAGACACATCCAATACAATCACATAGGCCAGACAAGGACACAGTTGTTTTTCTGACCCCATATTCAACAAGGCTGCACTACAAAATGATGTTGCTGGTAAGGGGAATAAAGAACGGGGATGCAAGGATGAAAAGTATGTTTAATGGAAAACACTGAGCTTTCCACATGATACATGATATAAACCAACAACTTTTTTTTCAAGTTGAAAATTCTTCTTACTTTGGATAATGCTTAGTCGCCTACTATCACTCAACATAATGTTTGCTAAAGTAGGATGGAGCACCGGAGCGAATGGACTTCCGGTGTTTTTCCCTCTCACTCTTTTCTCTCCTTCCCTGCAGCGAGTTGACTGGAGCGGATTACTGGCCAGACCACAACACAGACAGACGCCCAGCGGCCCGTGACCCAGCCCTCCATCCTGGTCTACCTTTAGCCTTTTTAGGAGAAAAGAGACAGATGAACCCAGTGCGTGTGTGACTGGATCTTCACTCATCCATGTGTGAGCTCATGGTCTTCTGGAATCTATGTCACATAACATCAAGTCCCCAAAAGAAGAGACCGCTCTACTTTTGACTTGGCACATAGCAATGAAGTCAAGATGCAGGCTGGTTTAAGTGATGCAAGACTAGGTGATGAAAAGGGGTTAAAAAAAAGGGGGTGACTAAGACACAAACACATGCCATCATACACACACACACGGAAACTCTTGACTAACACCAGTCACCAAAGCCTTCCTAAAGTGTGAGTCCGACTACATGCACACACACTTTCCAAATGTTGGCAGTAGGCCACAAACACTTGCTTTCCTCAGATGGAAACTATTCCGTGCTTTGTTCAACAGCTTACTCACACATTCCTTCATACCATAAATGAGTAGACACACACACACACACACACACAGCCCCAACTCATTCACCTTGCTATGTGGGAATCTAATAAAACAATCAAGAGTATTTTCAAGGAGTGGCAACACCAAGCTGGTTTTTATGTAAACCAAACATAAATTACCTCGCAGTCCCCCTTTTGAAGTTAAATTGTACGGCATATCTTTATTGAATTTGACACAGTGGAGCGCGGAAACGGGAAATAGAACATAAGAGGGCAAAGGTCATAAGGCCACAACATTGTCATTACCTGCCATGTGCCGTAGCCCACTGAGGCACAATAGTACAGGGCTAACTTATGAAGAGCAATGTTTTATTTTGCTGCATTATTCCTCAGCGCACTTGGTCTGTCATTCAGTCTCTGCCACTATCTGCCTGTCTGTTTGTCGGCCTATCCAGTACGCCCTGCATCTTTACACCATCTTCAAACACGGCAAACATGACAGCTGAACCCGCTAACCTGACACACACACACTCATTGAATTTTTATTTGAGAAGAGACCAACACGCAGGCTTGTCTTCGCAGCCTCAGACTAAACAAACACACACTCATACACATATATGCCCACACACACAGACAGTGACAGCAGTGCACTGCGGTACTGAGCACACTGTTTTATGATTCCAAGGCATCGATACGCTTAAGGCTAAAATTGAACTGGCTACTGTAGAAATATTTATGCTACACAGAAGGAGGGGAGAGGAGAGACAAATGTTCTTAATTAAATAATTTATTGTGATACATTTTTTTGATTCTTAGCAATGGCGCTATATGTGCTTATGTTTTAGGGGGAATATTTCTCTAGCCAACACTCTCTTTAGCCATGGTGGCAGTTCTCTTCTCTCTGTGGTAGCCAATCATAGCCTATCTTGATCCCTGTTAAAGCTTGCTGGGGCTAACCATGGTGTGGTATGGCATCTTCATCGATTAACCAGCTGGTCCTGTAGCGCATGTGGGTTTGATTCCCACTGGGGCCACCCATGCTAGAAATGAATGGTACTGTGAGGCACTTTGGATAAAAGCTTCGACCAAATGGTACATAGTTAGCTAGCCAAAGAACAGCACATCAACATATAATTTCACCACTAGTAAGAGAACAAAAAAGGCTCCTGTGTTTTCCTTCTCAACATTCCTTTTTCCTTCTCAACATTCCTTTTGTGTTACATGTACATTTAATACCGTTAACTATTCAGACTGCATGCTGCAATGGCAGGTCTGACCAGGCTCTAAAGACGCCTTTGAGCCAGAAAGGCCACGTTGCATCTAAAATATTGAAATGGCGATATGGCTTTCGTTATACACGATCATTCACAAAGCCACCACATACAACAAATGGAGGTGTAAAATGACTTCTCTGACTCCAATGCTCTGTCCTGTAGTAGGTTTTAACACCCACTGAGTAAGTGATGGAGGATGTCAGGAGGGATTGTCAGGAGATGACTGAGACTGGAATAGGCGCCACCAACAGCAGCTGTCAAGACAGAAATACAGTAGCGAAACAGTGGGGTGAAAGGGGAAACCCTGTCGCCTTCCTCTGGCTTCTGTATGCAGTTCGCTGCACCGCCAAGAGAGGGAACGAGGGAGAAGGAGGAGAGTACAAGTGAGCAGAATGAGCAAGAGATGGAGGGAGGGAGCTAGAAAAGATCAAGTGAGGTAAAAAATGGAAATGTTGGAGAAGAAAGAAGGGAGAGGGAGGGAAGAGGGTGCAAGCGAGGAGAAAATTCAGAGAGAAAAAGAAAAAGAGAGAGAGGCGAGAGCCTGGGGCAGAAATCTTTGGCTATGCTGTTCATTAGTAAGACTCTTTACAAAAAGAACCTCAGGCTTCAGACCAGGCAAAAATAATGAAACATGCAGCAATGCAAATGTGATATTCAATGAATTATGTTGGAATTTTCCTGATTATATATATATATGCAATGACAAACATCTCAACTGCAAGTTAGACTGCATATGGCACTTTTACTGCCTGGTTCATCTATCAAAGGAGGTCTGGCTCTGCATTTCAGACATCTTGACATTTCAATTATCAAAACTATGTTTAATCACAAGAGTTTGGCATCAGCAGTTTTTTAACGTATAAATGGTATGGAGACAGAGGAGGGAAGGGAATTAAGATATAATTGTAATTTGTTGTAATGACAGTAATGTAATGCTAGCAAACAATTCTCTAATGAGCCACGTGTTCTTTTACTTGGTCCAATTTGGGATGACATGATCCTGGCACAAGTTACCTTTAACTCTCTTTCATCGTCTTTTCCTGCCACTACTCTCTTTCTTTGTTTCTCTCTCCAATTCTCTGCGAGTCTTTCTTTTCCGTCTCCCCTCTTCGTTACAGCCTCTTCATCTCTCTTATAAGCACGCACGCACGCACACCGCATTAGCACCGTTAGCATAATGAAGCACATCACTATCAGGTTAATTAGTGGATGGGATTATAGTGTGATGAGAGACATGGCTTAGGGAGAGAGGAGAAGATACACAGGAGATGAGGGGAGGATTCAGCAGCAAATTCTGCTTCAAACATGGTAGCTGAAGATTATTCCACACCTTGGGAGTGTACACCCGGGAACACACACACACACACACACACACACACAGAAGATCTGCAATCATTTGGGGAACAAGTCAACACTCATTCCTCTTTCTCTCAAACCATTTTTCTAAAATCATACCCCTCCCTTCTTTCTCCCTCCTTCCCTTCTTCCTGCTCTCATCCTCTCCGACAGGCAGGCAAAAGTAGATACACAGGCAGACGATAAAGCTACGTGATCAGTGTGTGTTTCAGAAAACCAAGGTTGTGGTGTACCACTGAGGTTTGAAAAAAATGGGTATAGCCCTGAAATATTTGCGGCAGAGTTAGGTAGGGCTCTGTGTGTGTGTGTGTGTGTGTCCATGTGTTGGGGGTGAAGGGAATACTACTTAATGAGTTTAATAATATGTGAAAACCCACAGCCTGCTTTCTCGAGGTAGTCCCATGCTCCTGAGTCTAATTAGCGGTTTTATAAATAGTCGCCAATTGGTGGATGCGAGTACCAATCATGATGATGTTGAAAATGAATGGCAGCATTTCCTGACGCTGTTAACGGCAGCGGTCTCTCATCGACTGCTTGCTGTGCTTTTAGAGAGTCAGTTTCCAAATGGAAGTGTTGACCGAGAAAAGTCAAGGCTGCCACTGTACAAGCGCAAACTGAGTCATTCTTTCTTGGTACATTTTGGTAACATTTAGTAATTCTGGGTTTTGTTATTTTATACATTGGCAGAATGGTGTATGGGGAGAGAAATAAACATGATTTTGGATTATCAAGTTCTACTCTCCGGAGCAACTATTGAAGATGTCTCGCCAACATTTGGAGTTATGACAAGGTAACTACACAACAATTGATCTTGTGCTAAAGCCTCTCTGTTATTGTCTCTGCTTGTCCTTGATCTTAACCATCATCTGTTAACCGTGTCTTTTTCTGTTGTGAAGCACTTTGGAACTCCTGTTTAGAAAAGTGCTACATAAATAAAGTTATTATTATGAAAAGGCACATACAAGGTGGTGTACCTGCGTCCTGGGAGTTGAGCACCTCCAGAGCGTGCATCATGGTACTGGCGAATACGTTGGCGTCCTCCTTGCTGCCGAAGTTGAGGCCATACACCTGTCGAGCGTCACGCCACTGGTGGAAGGTCTGCGTGGCCTGGTTGTACTTCAGCCCCTTGGGAATGGCACAGTTTATCACCACCTGGAGATGTCGATTGAAGGGAAAGAGGTGTTGTCGAATTTAATCAAAAAGACAAAATAGTGTTGGGGAATTCAAACTGAAAGACAAAGCATTTTGTAAAAGGGTCAAGTAAGGTCAAGTGTATGTGACTGGGTGTTGTAAGACTGACATGTGAGCGAGAGCTGAGGTTTTATCCCTCGCTAGCACACAAACACTGTCAAGCCTCCGTCCGCTTGCCAGACAAACACACACGTTAATGTTAATTCCTTCGTCTTGTACCCCTAATAGCCCTCAATCTAATTGCACACAAATTGACAACATTAGGGACACTGTAGTCTGTTGAGTGGTAAAAGGTTGTTTTTGCCTGGTCGTAAAGGGCCTTTGCTATCAATTTACTCAGTGTTTAAGGGGCTTTAGATGCTAACAACAGGGTTTTCAGTGTCCTGGGCGTACAGCCAAGTACAAATTCCTCCATCTACTTCTCTCTACGTTATTCAGACCGTTCGTTAGAGAAGTGGTTCACAAACTGGGGTCCCCAGAACCAAAGGGATCACGAGGAAAGGAGATGTTGCTCTCTTCACCGTCGCATCGCTCTGTACGCAGCATCTGGATAGTACTTTTAATCACAGGATCGTAATCTGCATCTTGATCTGTCCCCTTCCATGTTCATCTGCTGAAATACCCTCAAAAGAGAATGTAATGCGGTTTAATCTCATAATCATTGTCATCTCTCGTTCAAAGTAATAAGAGCACAAAAGAACATTCCACGATAGGGGCCCCCTGGTCGAAAGCTTATCTGTGGGGGCCCTTGGTAAGAAACAATTTAAGAAACCCTGTAGTGGATATTTCAGAGAGCACTGAGACAGGGCTTGAAAGGTAATATTTTCTCCGGGAGGTACAACACTGCTTGGGTCAGTAAACATCTCTGCTACTGCTGGAAACTTGGAACCGACCGGCTAGGCTTGTTTTGACCCAGCAAGAAAAAAGTGTCAATTTCTGTCGTTACTAGAATGTGTCTTTGGCAGACGGGAAGACATTTGAAAAGGAATAGATCCTTATTGTTGTTATGGGAATAAAACAAACAGGAAATGAGTATGGGGTCATTAATGTCTCATTAATAAATAAATAAATAGTGTGAACATTTCACAAATAAAATGAGATCCACAAATAAATAATATGAACATTCCACAAGTAAAATAAGATCCACAAATGTGTTTTGCATGTTACAAACAAAAGAACTGGTTCACAAATGTGATTTTTGCATGTAAAGCACCAGCTGGCATATGTGGAATCGGTTGCATTCATTTCTGGATTTTTGAGACAAAGACGAGCAAACTGATCCACAAAAAGGTGTTTTTTCCCCCCACTGAGTGTACTCCAGCCAATCAGACTTTATGATATCCTTTGGCTAACGCCCACATTACTCGGACCAATCACAACACGTTATACAATAAGACGAGAAATATCAAGCACATCCCATTAAACAACAACAACAATAAAAACACATCCCCCACCCACCCCATACAACATAACAGTGCATTCATCCATGATGTTAATAAATTAACTCAATATCGATCTTGGAGCATCAACAGAGGACTAAAGATGAGGTTTTTAGTGAGGCTTCTTCAATAGCAGTGTCCATTAACATATTTCATGGCAAAAAGGACACAATCTATTTTTTCAATCAGGATGAAGTAAGGTACAGGAGAAGTAAGCTACAGCTAGGACTGTAGAGTGATGAGCGAAAGGTTAACAACAAAATCCCAAAACACCAAATCATGGCATAGAAAATATGATATAGTAATGTTGCCTGCGGTGGTGGTGAAGTGCTGCTGATGCTTCAAATCTGCCACCTACTGTACGCCCCCAAAATGTCCAATTAGGGCTTGCACTACAGTCTGTTTAACGAGGCCATTTGTGTTTTGGGGATCTAAAAGACCAACAAACGGTTCATTGAAAAGGGTAAATACAATTGTAAATACTATTCCTTGCATGATTTTGAAAACACTGGTTGTACAGACACAGAGTCTTCAAAATGTCATGGAGGGACATTTCGAAAGCTGAGCTCATATTTTGTCCATACGTCTAAACAACTGAATGCATCAATTATTGCTTCCAGTGTGTTTGGTCCTTTAGGAGTCTCCCCAGCCCCTAGGAACCCCGTTCCCATCCACTGACCTGATGGTCTTGGATCTTGCGTCCCACCACGCGGAAGGCGTTGTTGCCCGTGTGGTGGTAGATGTGGACTCGGCTGAAGCCTGTGGAGCCGCCGGCTGGGACCCACTTCTTATTGGCATCGTCATACACCATGACAGCGGCTCGCGCCTGGCAGATACTCTGTTCACTGCAGGGAGACAGACAAAGAGAGAAAGACACAAACCCTTAGTGTGCATTATAACAGGTACCTCAGCCAAACAATCTGATTTGATGGTTAAAGATGCATTCCAACTGAACTGATCATTCCCATAATGCACAGCCAGCTATGCTTTATTGATTGTTATCCCAACCCTTGTAGCAACCAGGGAGTTAACTATCTTAGTTTTCTCCTGTTTTTCTAAATGTTTGTGTGTTTTTGTCTTTTTTGTACAAAAGCCATAATACCCTTGAGGATGTTCTTTACTGTAATTAAAGGTATAACGGTGATGCAACAGGTATGCAGCCTGGCCAAGTCACAGCACAAAATGCCCTGCCAGGAATTATTGCTATGATTAAGAAGGCATGGTTACATCTTTCTTCTAGTCTTTATGACCCTCTAGTCTACAGAATGAAACACATTGCAAAATAAATGAAAATTAATTGAACTACTGCAATACATATGTAAAGATAAGTTCCCCTCCATAATTCCACAGTGCACCCTGACATATACAAGGAGGGGTAACAAGACAGAAAGACAAAGAGAAGTATGGCTTGATTGTTGCATATCAAAATCCCCCGGTTACTATTGGCTAACATGTTCTACAGTGTGCGGAGGCATACTAGCGCACCGAGTGAGTTCACGAGATTTAGCTAAGATGTGAAGAAAACCCTTATCAAATTCAGACTATGATCATGAATTTTCCACTTCAAAATTACTGCAGCCCGCTCCATGGCTGCCTCTCCATGTTTTGTCATCTCCTCTTGAATAACTTTATGATCTTACTTGGACTTCAGTGACATTTCTAAATAATTGATAATTGGATGCCTTGGACGTTTGTGTCTTGTGTTTAATGTGCCATGGCATCAAAACGATTACCAGTCTAGGTCTAAGCCTAGTAAAGAGGAAGAGATGCATCGCTTTCAATGTTAAAATGATACTGTATTTGACAAAATAATAACAAGGTGTTTGGGTCATCAACCCTGGAAAATCTTTCATGATTTGACTCTGTACCTCAGCCATGTTAGGACCTTGTAATCAGAAGATTGCCACTGATAATAGACATTTAGAGTTATCCAATCCCAGAGTGGAGAAGGGAACATCAGTCCAAACTAATAAATCTCCTGCCTTCTTTATTTCTCTCTCTCAGACTCCCTCCATCACCTCTTCTGTTGTACTCCATCCCTCCCTCTATTTACCTTGTGTGTGTGTGTGTGTGTGTGTGTGTGTGTGTGTGTGTGTGTGTGTGCGTGTGCGTGTGTGTGTACGCTCGCATGCAATACCAGATGCTTTAAAGGAGCAAAAAGTAATGACAGACTGCAGGGATGGAAACACTGTAAATTATTAATTACCTACTACTACTAATATGAGAGAAAGAAACAGGGAGAGTAGGGGAAAGAAACAAGATGAGAGCACTTTGGCAATAGGAATTTCTGCATTTTATTGCAATATTGACTACCTGAATTGAAGTCAGAGAGAAAGACAAATGAGAAAACGCAAGACAGGGAAAGAAACAGAGTGTGTGTGAAAATGAGAAAAAGACGGGATAAAACTGCTTGGGGAGAGAGAGGACAAAGACACCCAAACGAGTGAGTGCAGTGAAGGGGACAGTGATGAAAGGTAAGACAGATCAGCTTCCAGCCAGACACCTTCCAGACGGACACCTTGTTTTTAAATATGCATGCCTCAAGGTTGAAAATAATTGAAAATGGAGGCTCCATACTGACAAGCAAAAGACACTTGTCTGAATCTTAAGTGTGAGCACCGGCTCCTACATACTCAAGGACACACACACACACAAACAACTCAAATCCATACACACATGCATTTCACTTTCACACCTCCGCTAATAGGCTCCCCTATGACAACAAGAAGCTGAACTGTGCAACAACACTACAGGTGAAGGACCTACATTATGATCATATTTTTAACACAAATCTCGCAGAAGAAAAGCTCCATTAAGAAGTAACACCTAACAAACTCTAATGATCAGCACATAGCTTATATCCAGCTTGCTAAATTTGTACGCTAGAAATAAACTGGAGCTGGTAATGGAGAAGAGAAGAGAAGAGAAGAGAAGAGAAGAGAAGAGAAGAGAAGAGAAGAGAAGAGAAGAGAAGAGAAGAGGAGAGAAGAGAAAGAAAAGTATAATTAATTCATGACTCCAGCTCAGGATTTTAACATATTCTACAGCCAACGTATCAAACGCTTGCACCTTTATTAAACCAGGCAAACTGACTAAGAAACCATTCTTA
>OMOT01076910.1:0-12845 GCA_900312575.1 Acanthochaenus luetkenii | reverse complement strand
GAGAGAGAGAGAGAGAGAGAGAGAGAGAGAGAGAGATGAAAGTGAGCAGGAATAGGGCAGCTCTCTGAGGTGGATGGCCATGAATCATGCCGCAGTTACTCACCACTTATTATGAACATCCTGTGCTGGCTGGATTGATTTCCCCCCACCATTCACAAAACGTCATATAGTGAAGATGGAGCAGTAGGTAGCGAGCAGCTTCTGTAGCTGGCCTACCAGCTGGATGAGTGAACGCCCCAGGTGGCTGAGCTGCAGAACGGCTAGCTCGACACTTTACAAATGTAAAAAGTCTCCGTATAACAGGGATAAGGAGCAGGGAAGTTGGGAGGGAAGGAGATAGCGTGCAAAAAGGGAAGAAGGGGGAAGGGAAGGAGGAGAGATTTCAAAAAGCCATTAAAAGGAGGAAAAGGCCAAGTCAGCTATTTTCTTTTAGATTATACTTCATTTTGTGATATTTGGTCCCCTTTACCACATGGAATGGTAATGAAATATGAATTTGATGCATATTAATAACAATGACAGATGGTTCTCATAAATAAATCTCATATGTGTTCTAATAATTACTCACAGGGTCAAGTGTGACTAAACATTTTCATTGGTCGCACTGGTGCGTCTGAAATTTAGCAGGTCTGATTGAAAAAATATATATTTTTGAACAAAGACTGTAGCGAGATTTTATGTACGTTGTGCATATGTGCCGTGCGTGTCTCTCTGTGTGTGTGTGTGTGTGCATGTTAAAGAATGGCTTGTTCAATTTCTATGGCTCCGATATAATAAAACGGCCAACATAGTGCATTGCATTTATTGTAAAGAGTGCGGCCAAAGCATGGCGAATCGAAACGTGGGAAAAGCACAATGTATCTAAGGGCGTTTTCACACCTAGCTTGTTTGGAGCTGTTGTTTCGAAACCTGGAGCGTTTCCCCCCCCAGGATCGGTTCGTTTGGGCATATGTGAACACAGCTATCGCACTCGGGTGCAGAACAAAACAACTTCCAATCGAACCCTGGAGCGGTTTGTTTGCAGTGAGAACGCAATCGACTCTACGAAACAACTCACTTCCTGTTCTGTATACACAACGTATATCACCTAACCAAGCTTTACCTAATGCGTCTTTGGAAGATCAATTGTTAGACGTTAGGCGCACCAGAGCCACCAATGTAAATAGTTCGTCTGGAGCCCTGACTCTTATTTATACTGTCAGTGTGTGTGCATTGTGAGAGGAAGAGATCATGTGTTCGCACGAGTGTGTGTGTGTGTGTGTAGCTGTTTGTGCGCGTGCGCCTATGTGTGCACGTGTGGCATCTGGCACGCTAATAGATGAGGCCACAGCCGCCACCGTGTCTCTCTCCTCATGTCCACGTTCAGGTCCCTCAGTGTGGGCTTGTTTCCCCACAGAGCCTCCTGGCACAGGGCAGTCTTGGTCTTACCTCAGGTGGATGGAACCCTTACCGACACGGTTACAAAGACTGCAGATAGAGGAGACTGGGTGGAGCTTAGAGTGCTAACTGGTCTGGTCTGGTCTGGTCTTGTTTGGCGGTGGTCAGGCCGTGTCTAGCATGGCTGGGCTTGGCAGGGCTGGGTATCAGAAGATCACTACCACCTGCCAGCAGCCAGGGTCCTTCCATATGCTCACTGGTGGATGTCCATGCCAGATTGCATGAGCTGTGTCACATCCAGCCTCAGCCCGTATTCAAATAGCACTTCTCCTGATAAGATAACGTTTACAAAACTACAACCGTATTAGAATGATCTCAGAACTAAACATGGTTTATTAGGAGATGAGTTGTTCCCTCAGGAGATATTGAAAACTGGCAGCAGTGAGTATTTTGTATTTATGTTTATTTGTGTGTGTGTGTGTGTGTGTGTGTGTGTGTCTGTGTGTGTGTGTGTGTGTGTGTGTATCTGTCTGTATGTGTGTGTGTGTGTGCGTGCTGAGGGCACATGAAAACATAATTCTACTTATAGTAGCACCCTGGGTGCCATCAGCATGACTTATCACCGCAACAATAAGCGTTGTTTGTTCTCCTTGACACTTCGCTCTCAAAGGGAGCGATGAAAGGTAAGCACAGCGGTGAGTCTGAGTGTTTCGGCAGACTCCTCTAAGTCATTAGCGGAGATCAGGCTTGAG
Source organism: Acanthochaenus luetkenii (assembly GCA_900312575.1). NCBI lineage: Eukaryota > Metazoa > Chordata > Actinopteri > Beryciformes > Stephanoberycidae > Acanthochaenus > Acanthochaenus luetkenii. Next base: position 10,716 of record OMOT01076910.1, on the reverse strand, counting down.
CAGGAGAACACTGTTAATGAGGATTAAGATAAGAAAGCAAATGTGACATTAAAGGAAAAAGGGTTAGCACAGCCAATCAGCAACGCGGGGCATTTTCTGAGGCATCCCACCGTCCTTTGGAGGAATGGCGGAGTGACATTATTGGTCCTTTAATCCTCCTCTTCTCTTCAGCCTTTCCTGGGCCACTGTTTAATTTCCTGCAACGTAATAAACAGCCAATGTATTGCAGGCGGCAGAGCACTGCTTCCTCAGAGAGGGGTTCTCACTGATTGCTACTGCAGTCTCTGGGTTTCTGCTCATTTCCCAACAGCCAGTGGAAAGCCGGCTATGTTCACTATGCTCAGAGGGGGCAAAGACTTGATCATTTCTAAAGTTTTATTCAACTTCCAACATCATTAATCAAATAAAAATGTGTCCAAAACTATCGATTCTTGCTTTGTGTTAACACTACCGAATAACTGGATAGATACAGTATTATTTTCTTGAAATAAAGAGGAAAAAGTCTAATCCTTTTTGAAGAATTAACAAAACCTCTGGCTGTGGACGCAATGTGTGATGTAAGATGCTGAGCATGAGGATGGGTGAAGATGATTCTGTGTTACTAAAAGCAAGACTGTGTGATTATAATTGTATTAACGTCATTTTGTTTGTGTAATATGAATTTGTCGTGGACGTTTTTTCGGAGACTAGATACCAAGTTCTCTGGTGTCTTGAGAAGATAAATGAATTGATTCTAGAGCGTGATGTTTCATATATGTTTTTTTTTAATAGTTAAAGTTATAGTAGGGAGGTGCATATTGTTTGTTTGATGTTTTTGTGAAATTGGTTGCTAGATGTGAGTTTTCAAAATTATGTTGAAGTACTCCGTTGTAAGTGAGCTTTTTCTTTTGTTTAAGATCGAACAAGGGGATTGAACTGTCGGCACGGGTTACCGAAACGAGAGTATGAACGTACCTTTTATTTTCCACCCAGTGTCCCCCCGGGATCTTTGTATACAGCCTTTACGTGCATATACTCTCAACTACCCCCCACTGTTCCCTTATGTGAGCAGAGCGGCATCACTTAGTGGAAAGCTGGAATCGCATCCGTTTTTACAGGATTTAAAGGTCCAAAACATTTCCTTTAGAGGCAATTACAACGAGACATAACTTTGACTGGAAGAAGTGATCTTTTGGGGTATTCGTGATGGGCAATCACGGTTGGCTTGTTTCCAGTTTGGAACATAACTAAGACTTGTTATTGGGTGATCAGAGGGAGAGAAAGACAAGTACATATAAGCTGTGCTATCTGCTACAGTGTATGAATACTGTTGGCTTCTGGTAATCTATTTATTTCCCACGGTGCAACACGTGGGCATCAGGAGCCAAATTCAGGTCAGTCAGTCATCAGGCATTTAACCCTTATATACCAAGGGCGGGGCCAAAGCAGTGGTTATTCTGATTATTCCAGGGCTGTAGTAACTTCAACTACAGCAACAGTTGATGCAGCATCTGGACTTGTTCTTTCTACCTCTACTTCTATAATTTTTACTTGGATTTGTTTTTCCTTTTGCTTGAAATAAGGCTGTAATACCTTTTACTTTAACCATAACCCCAAGTGAAATGAAAACAGTGTATATAACACGACTATATAACACAATATAGCATTATTCACCCATACCCTCCTGACATCTTTAAAACATTTATAAATGTATAGACTATTATTAATTAGGCCTAATAATGTATCATAATTGATCATAATACAGTAGATGTGATTGTCAACAAGGAGAGACTATATTACAACCATGATCAGGTGGTTTCTCATTTTCTTCATAAAGCAACAAAACATTTTCTACAACTATAATAATAGCTTATACACTATTATAAGAGATTAAGGCATATAATGGTTGTATGTCTTGAGTAAAGTGCAGACAGTGTTAAATCTGCGATGTCATGGGTTAGAAATAGCAAATTTCCAATATGAGTAAACATCATTTTGATCTTTTAACTAATGACTTACCCTGTTGGTGTTTGGGCTATCAGCTTTGGCCTGTTTTCAAAGACACACAGGATTAATAAAGCTGGGTACATTGAATTGACCCATCTCTCATATTAAATGCACATCCCTCACACAGATTTGACCCAACTGGGAGCCCTGCTTTAGTAATTCTCAGACTTAATCCCGTGGAATATCGATGATGCTCCCTGTCACATTGTGTTGCTTCATAGTTCCTGGAGGAGCCCTGCCTTAGTGTTAACAAGTATTCACACCCTCCTCCCATCTCCCCTTTATGTCTGTGCAACATCACAACAGCATCTGTTTCTTTCCTCTGCTGACTGCTGAATATAACGAATACGCTATTTTGAAAATTATCGACATGACGCACATACAGTGAGAACAGCCTTTCTTGCTCTACCGTGTTCTATATCAAAGTACAGTCATAGGATATAAAAAGGTGTCCAAGACGTATTAAACTTACAAGATTGGCGAGGTACAAAATCACCTAAAGGGTGAAGAGTAGCCCTGAAGAGTAAAGAAACTACAATTTAGACAAAAAGGGAAAGAAGTTGTGGAAAGCGAAAAGCAGAAAGTTCAAACAAGAAAAAGAGAGCTAAGGGGGAAACAAAAGAAAGGGGTGCACACTGCCCCTCTCTCTGTGAGGAGAGCTGCCGCAGGAGCAGCAGAGTTGGAGCAGCTCCCAGCCGATGGCGTATGAATATTTAATGGTCCCAACCAAGACGCTGTAATTACAAGGGGAACGGACTGTCACACCGGAGCACTCTGTGCAGAACACCCTGGCATCCGCAGATAAGTCAACATCGGCACAGACACACCGCAGCTCGTTCGGTTGCAAATGTGTCCGAACCGTGACGTGTCTGCTGGAACCTGGGTCTACGAGACAGAGAGATAAGACAGGAGAGGGGAGTGAAAGGAAGAGAAGGACATTACTTGTCTATCTGTCTCTCTCTCTCTCTCTTTTTGTTTTGTTTTCTGATCTGCTCTCTCTGCTTTCCATCTCCCATGTCTCCAAATCATAGTTTTTTTTTGATACCTGTAACTTGAAAACACTCACAGTAAAGTGGTACTGGGTTTAACTGCTGACGGGATGAATGAAGATTAATTGCTGGATGTGGCATTGATCCGTGACATCACCTTTCTCTCTCATTTAAAAAGCCCGTCTCCTCGATTTTTCAAAGTCCGCCTGTAATAACCTATTTTTGTTGTAGTCAGAGGACGGTGCAGTTCGCTCTTCATCTACTTTTCTAAAGAGAACAAAACATTTCACCTTGAGAGGCTCACATGGCTCAATCAGATGGTAGAAGCATCTGGCTTGTCAGATTGTAGGTGCTTGCCTCAGAGTGTATAAAGCCATTCTTTGTCCCAGTTTTTAGACATGATTTACACAAGATAACCTCGAATAAACACTTCATGATAATGCTATTTTACTGTGTATGGAAACCGTGACATATGAGTGTGGGTTGGGTATATTGCTCCTGGAAAGGACGCACACATTGAATTCAGTCTCAACTAGTGCATTATTGACCAGAGAATACGTTTTGGTTGTAGCACATTTCACATTTTCACCATTTGTCTCTCTTGTTCCTTCCCCTCCTCCCCCGCACTCAGTTTTCTTTTAAACTTTTTAAGCCCTCTGAAGTCGTCTTTTTATAACTTCTCTTGCTTAATTGGACTTTCTTTCAATTTTAAATGTGAACATATTTGTTTCTGCATAAGTGTCTTCTCTATTGATCTCTGTGGGAATGTATTCATCTTTCCTTCCTTATCCTCTTTCTCAGTGACTCTTCTCTTTCTGTCCCTTGTCTGTGATTTAAAATCTGCATGGGATGAGGCTTTACATGCTGGAGTAAATTCCCAGCAGAGATATATTGCCGCAATTACAAAAATGTCAATATCTCAGCACTACGGTGTACCTGCAGGGTGATGCTGAGGACAATGAGAAATGTGTTGAGGGAAGAAGATATTCTACCATCTTGGTCACGAAGTTGTAAAATGACTGAAAGCCTTTATTTGAAATAAAATGTATTTTATATAGGCAAAATAGGCTTCAGCATTATTAATTATTAACTGTCAGAAGTGGGGTTAAGGAGGCTATTTTTTTTATAACAATGCAAGTTAACTGTTAATAAAGAGTTAGGACCAGTAATGTAATGTAACTGTATCATGTTATGTTTTGCTATTTGCTTAAATATAAAGACCCTGTTTTCCATTACTCGTTCCCTTCCCTCAAATCACAGTGAATCGGTCCTGTTCAATGCTTTGTGAGCACAGAGTAACGGGGGTCACGAGGAGAGTGATTTGCTGACTATGTATGTGTTGATACAAATTTAATACATGTTGATATAGTGTAAAAGTTTGAAATTCTTTGATAAATTCAAGTCTCTCGCGGTAGCGGAGGAAGAAATATATAAATATCTTCATCGAATTGCATTCAATATTCCACAAAAGTAAAACCACATGCTCATATATGATTCATGTGTATATACTGTATATCATATATATGTGCAATTTCCTTGCGTTTTTGCAATAAAATGTAATGTCCTTATATTTTCTTGTTTTACCTTTGAGTCAGTGGTCCAATTATATGTTAATTGTATGCTGTTGGTTGGCACAACGTTTAAAAAGCATGTAATTTTTATGGTGTGATCCTACATTTTGCAGGTGATTCTTTTTTCGTTTTTCAAAGAAAATAATAATGTTAATTGTGTCAAAATTAGATACTTTGCTTTGAAGTGTACTGGGGTAAAGTATCAAATTCCTTGAAGTGGAAACACGACTGTTCTCAAGTGAAAGCACTTCTGAAACGCCTTTGAATCCGTTATTGATTTCACCCCAGAATTCTTCAGAACATGGATAAAACCTGTGCATGCAATTAAGAGAATATCTCTTCAACACAAATCAAACTGCTTCCGTCCTTCTGAAAAAATGAAATAATTCAGCATATACTTGTAACAATTTCAAACACCTCATTCATTGACACCTCTGGAGAAAAAAAAAAAAACTTTTCTCCATGAATAAATATCCCAGTAGATACTTCTAAGAGTTTGACCTTTGATGGAATTCCAAGTGAAAATCGTTTTGAAAGGCAGGCAATCAATAAGCTACAGACAGTTGACAGCTGAACCATCACAGAGAAAGATGATATTCTCAAGAGTACCACGGAACACATTCATTACCTATTGACATCAAGTATCTCATCTCCAATACAAATGTTTCTTAGTTTGATTCGTTTTCAAGTCAGTGGAAGATTAAGAATGAAGTGGAAAATGTGGACAATTCATTGGTTGCGAGTTCACCTATCACCTCACTTTGAGAAAATGATTTTGATAATACCTTTCTCATTAGCCCCACCGCTCAATACACATCTCTTACCACACACACATCTTTGACTAAAGTGTTGTCATATTTGTATCTTTGCTGTCACAAGTAGATCCCTCCAGCCTCTATATTTGTGTATAATGTCTCTTGAATTATTACTTTACATTTCTCCCCTTAATACCAAAACAAGTCAGGCCAACCTCTTTTATAGGAAAGCAAGGTGGCTCCCTCTATAGAGAGACGTAATGAGCAAGGGTACATACACAGGGTACAGACCTTGAGTTTATGCATTTATTAAGACACACACGCATGCCAGATGCATGCAAGGTGTCGGGACAGGTTAACACATTAATCCTCCCTGTCTCCTGGTCTCAGAAAGCATCGTGTGCACTGAACACTGAGCAGACTTGGCCGTCTAGACGTACATCATGCTGGACAGGGTCAGACTAGCCTTCAGGGGTACGTGGCTGCGCCCGGAGGGAAATGGGCCTTAGTCTGTTACTAACTGTCCAACTGACCTAAGTTCATCTTCCCAGGTGAGCTGATACGCACTAATAAGTCTAACTGATCCAAGTTCAGGCATTAAGTAGCTAGAGTCACAGACAGCAGCTGGGTTAACAATCCCTGCCAACAGTGTCACTGACCTGGGTCCAGCCAGAGATGCAGGTGCCAGACAGGTTAATCACACCACAAGCACAACAAAGAGACATGATATTGACCTTATGCACACATAGCCTGTCTGCCTTCAAACGCAATAGCCACTGACAACAGAACTGAGCTCAGGTTCATGTAAGCACTTTGAGAATTGTTAGAGTTGCCATAAATACATGTTTATGTCCCTCCACCATGGTACGTTATGATGACATCCGTGTGTTTAGAAGTTAAGCACCACTCTCAAATTATGTCGTCCCCCCCCACACACACACACATACAGAACACATATACACACATACAGAACACATGCACAAGCTGGAGCAGAAGGCAGCCATATACAGCGCCTTGAGGGGTTAAGTGCCTTGCTCAAGGGCACAACGGCGGGATCTGGCACCCAGTTCTGACTCCAACAGTCCTCTGGTTGCGTGCCCAGAGGTGTGTGTGTGTGTGTGTGTGTGTGTGACTACAAATACATTATATAAACTTCATACTCCACCACAGGTGGATGATCTGATTAGATTTTGGAGCACCTTGCTGTATATATTTGCATACTATTGAGGAAAAACAAATTTTCTTGAAACCACTACAACTCCTTAATGTTTTAAGATACAGAGTTCATATTAATACCACCCATGTGTTATGTAAAGACAAGTAATATGCAACATAGTAACAACATTTGCTAATTCATGCATTATTTAACTTAACTAATGATGTCATTAGCATAACTGTTTATGCTTAATATATCATGGTGATTATGGCGGCATATTAGGCAGCTCAAGTGCCTCTTGTTTCACTTTGCCATAACTAAAACAACAGACATAGTAAACCTGTTCGAAGTTTGCTTCAGTAAACACATTCACTCACAGTTTATGAGGGCCTCAGTATATATTAGGGTCATAGACCCTGTAGTGCTATACATCTCTAATATGCAAACTCTTTTTTAATATCTAATTATTATATTCAGATGCGGAAATGGGAGATAGAGTTAGCAGGAATATCAGACTGCCTGGTTCGGATGCCTAACTTATTTTAGCCGTGCAATAAAGTGCAGCAAACACTGGCAGTGCCCTATAACTACACAACCATATGCATAATTCATAGGACTGGATCTGCAATATGTGTACTGTAAATACATTCCTACACACACACACACACACACACACAAACACATACAGTACGCACACAGTTATGAGCATAGGGAGCTTATGTAGGATATATCAAATCCAGCCCAGGGCTGATGTGAAGTTTCTCCTTAATTCCCAAATAGTGTGTTATCAACCCAAGGCTGGAGAGGAGAAAGCAGATTCTCACCTGGAGGTTTGGGGTGGGAGTGTGGGTTGGGGAGCAAAGTAGCTTTTGACTGGCAAAACTGCATACATTGTAATCATTGTTTTTCCCAGGTGAAAATCAGACATTCAGAAACTGAGAAGAAATTAAATGAACCCTTGGTTTTAGAGTTTGATCACATGCTTACCAGTATGTAAAGAAGTAAGTAAGTAAACTTTATTTATATAGCACTTTTCAAGGACAAGGGCCACAAAGTGCAGATAAAAACAACTATAAATATACACATATACACATACACATATATCCGTAGACAGTACAGTGACCAACAAACAATTTGTAAAACATAAATTGAAGGCCTGTCTGAACAAATGGGTCTTTAGATGCTGTAGCAGTTATTTACATACAGTACTGGTTAGCCTTATTGGTATCCATTGCAATTTGTTGATGATAACCCAGAGGGGTAATGGTAAAAGCTAAAGGCTTTTGTGATATGCACCAGACTTTCTCATGATAATGTGAAAAGATCTCAAAAAAATATGAAGCATGATTTATTTTATTTTTTATAGTGACAATCAATCTTTGCATGAGGGAAGTAATTGAGTAAAGTTGCCCTTTCAAACCATCGGATGCAATGGCTTGTCAGTATTAGTCATGCAATGTAATGCACAGTATAACTAAATTAATTTGAACAGTGAGTGGAATGGATATTGTCTATGTTGTCCTTTGTTACATGGCTTATCATCTTAGTCTTTCAAATTGTGCCAATTCATAAATGGCCAGATGAAAGGCCACATAATTCAGTTTCTGTTCAAGTTAAGACTCAATCTCATAAAGGTTACGTAGGACAGTGTCACCATAATGGCCAAACATTGATTTTTAAAATATCTTTCTTCCCTCAAAGACAAAGGTGGGACATTACACATTACCTTCATGTCAATGGACACGGGGATGTTTTTCATGTGACTTTGTGACAAGGTCATCATTCTAAACATATGCAAATCCCGCACAGCTTGACTTGGCTCTAGTCAAAGCTACGGACGTGACACAATCACACAAACATGTAAATAGGTTCTCACGTTAGGTAGTGAAGATAGAGGGTGGGGACACAAAGACAGAGTGAAGGTAACCTTCATTCCTCGTGATGCTACTGTCATCACAGAAATGAAAAAAGCATTGGGTTTGTAGCACTGCCCCGTATTCTGCTCTCGGAACTGTGGGCCTTTTCTGCTAACATTGCCATGCACTCAGGAGATGTGTCAATGACTCGCGGGCCAATGTCTCAGTGTTTACAACACAGCATTATAAAGCACAATCCCAGCATTGCACCCAATCCTAACCAAGGGTGAAATTGCCTTTTCATAATTTCCATTGCTTGTCATCTGCAGTAAGATAGAGGAAGTTATTTTTCTTACAAAGTGTGTTTTGATGATGTGTTGTTTGATGGAGAGTCTCAGCCCTGCTTTTCAAAATGCTGGTAACAGTGCTTTGGTTCTTGTTTCATTTCTATACTAGATGGAGGTGGTGAATGAAGGATCCCCGTGCGGAGGCCTTTCCCGGGGACACCTGAGCCCCGCGATCTGCAAGAGACGTGCAGTGGAGAGACTGTGCTTACCGACAAACCCTTACATAGAGCAGAGTAGCTCTTTGTCTTTGTCAATGAGCAAAATATTGAATACACCTGAATACTTGCTCAACGTACCAGCTATCTATTTGAGTCAGTGGTCAAACATGTTCTGTGTTTGCAGCTAGAACTGAAGAATGAGACAGTTGAAAGCACATGAAACCAATTATTATGGCTACTGAATGAACTTGGCAATTGCTTCACATTGATTTACTAAAGATTACCTTCTTCTGTGAGACTCCATCTGTGAAGAAGCATACATAGCATAGATCCCTTTATTTTGTATTCCAAACCACACTAGACTGTATCTAGATCAACAACTTTATAAACCCACTGAGTAAGATCATCTCAGTAATCATGCAAATATCCTGTTGAGCCGCAGTTGTGGCGTCAGTCACCAAAGAAAATTCAGCATTGTGATGAAAAAGATTGCTTAGTTGAAAATCACAAGTGCAAGCAAGTGATCATACAATCTTGGATTGACAAGAAGGTGGAGGCACGTGTCAGTGACGCAGCCACAGACTGACAACAGTCTTCAGTGTGTGTCATGAATGCCTCAGTAGACAAGGAAGCAAAGTCAGGAAGGCAGTGTGTTTGATTATATGTGTTATCCAATTATAAAGCACACTAATGCCTCGCCCAACCAATCGCTCCCATGTTGATCTCGTTAATTGGGCTTTCAGATTGTGTGTACACTGGACGGAAACTAAAGAAAGCAATAATGTTATGGTCCATCCATTAGAGATAGATATTAACAACAAATCTCTGTAACACTGTATTTGGATAGTCCAATGTTCATACTCAACTATCAAGTGACAAACAGTAGATGTTCAACAACGTATCACTTGCCTATTTGATGCATCGTCGCAGACTATGTAACCCTAACCCTGACCTTAGCCTAACACTAACCCTGTTTTTAAACCTAAACCCAACCCAAACCTATTTCTAGCATTAACCCCAACCCTAAAATGTATCCTAGCCCAACCATTTAATATCTATAGTCTGCTTTTCACACAATTATGAGTATCACTTGAAGCTCAGAAGACTGTTTAGTTTATATAGTTTATAATCACTTGATAGGAAGTTGAGCATCAACATTGGACTATCCAAATAAAGTGTGACCCAACTCTCTAATGTCATTACACAACATGATTTCATAGATATCATTCTGGTTTTCGGCACCTTCCAGGCCCGTGCACGTGTTTCCTCCATCAGACCAACTTCTCTCCCAGTCCTGTGGTATCAGTGCTCGTAATAATTGAGCTGTCTGAGAAACCTCCTGGTGAAATGGTGAAGTCCCAGGCAGTGTTGGTTTATTGCTGCTATACAGGTCACAAGATGGTAAAAACGTTTGGGAAGCCACAACCACTTTACACACCACAGCTGCTCTCACACTGAGCCGAAGGCTTTTGGGGCGCTTGTGTGTATGTGTGTGTGTTCCTGTGTGTACCTGTTCAAGCCCCCAAAGTACTGAGCTAAGGTGGTTCGGAGATTAGTAGCATCTGCACATCGCGATGCAGCCGTATGTTCACATGCAGGGTTTGGACTTCCAGAAGGAGCGTGTCAAATAAATGAAAGATACTGTGCTGATCTCTCCCTCCCAGACAATCTGCCAAATGGTTTATGGTTTTCTAGAGTAATATACCAAAACCAGGAACTAACACCTCATCCCCTGCCCTGTCATGAGTTACAGTAAGCCTCGCATACACTGCTCCAAGTCTGTCCTCATGCAGTTAGTCTGGCAAACGGGTTAAACGTTTGGGCAGTGGAAAGAAGTGAGGGTCAAATGGTGGACCCCGCTTTCATGTTCCTGTTGGGAATTCTGTCAGTGTTCCAGG
>OMOT01076907.1:0-26343 GCA_900312575.1 Acanthochaenus luetkenii | reverse complement strand
GGTGGAGGATGAGGGCCATTCTAAATCAAACAAAGTCAAGGCTATTTTTAGAGGGCCATCGGATCACTGCGGACCACCCTGGCATTAAAACACGTGTGGGCTTCAGGAAACACTCCTGACAAACCAGAAAGGGACGTCATACTCACAGGACATTGACACCCACAGCACAGGCCGAGGTTATGAGCATGATTTGGCTGTGGATCTCGTAGTCGTCCTCAATGATCCTCTGTATGGCTGTGAACACCAGCACCCCGGTCACAGCCCAGATAGACAGAACGGACAGCAGCACGCCCAGAATCTCTGTTCAACACAATAACTGAGTAAGTCTACCAAGAGACAAAAAAAGAAGTTATTCTCGTTATACGACAAAAATAAGAGGGAGAAGAAAAGTGTACAGTCTACAATCTGCTTTACGGGAATGCATCTAAACAAGAATAGCAAAGTATATAAGGAGATAGAAATAGGAAACACGTTCAAAAGAAAATGGGGAGTTGCAAGTGCGCAAAATTCAAAGCAATTCCATAAAAGCAAGTCTATAGAGATACGTAATAGTCAAGTCATGTAAAAGATGATTATCAGCCTAACTTCCTCTCGCAGGTCGTTCCAGCACAATCACCTTTAATATTGAGTCTAGACTGAGGAACAGTCAGAAGCTCATAGGGAACTGAGGTCTGTAATATAGCTTGGGGCCACAACTAGCTGAGCTTTAAACATGATCATTGCAATCTTAAAATCAATGACATATCCAACAGATATTACCACAAAAAAAAGCTTTTGGTGAATCAGTAAAAACTAATTGATGAAAGTTGAAAGTCTTCTGATCTAACCTGCGCGATGCCACCCAAACGTCATGGTTTCTGTGCGAGGTCTGGATGAGATCCACAGAGAGAAGACGCTCATCGCGATGCTGCCAAGATCAGTCAGAAGATGCACTGCCTCTGTCATTATCGCCAGACTGTGCGCAGCATAGCCACCTGAGGATACATATAGACAAACATCACTTTTATTCCCAGGCTGCCAAATAAATTGTCTTTGGAATGTGACTTACTGGCAACTTTCACGGTACATACTGATTACACATGCAAGGACAAATTACATGGACAGTGCAGGATGTACCGTGGAAAGTAAGCTTACGTCATACGTAAATATCACTAAACATACTGTATATACGTTCAAAAGTCAACATACAAATACAAACAAATGAATTTATCATATGTAAACTAATCATCTTACCAATCGTCTCTCCTATCATGAAGACCAGGCTGACGGCGCCGGCGATCACAAGCTTCCTTTTGGCCACGCGCCTCTCCTCACTTTCAGACCACGATGCCGTGTCCTTCCCATGGCGGTGTATGTCAGGCTGCCATAGACTGTCAACACTGGATGCATCTTCACCCGTCTCCGTTGTAGAGTCGGAACCCTCTAGCACAGCATTAGAAGTCCTGAGGGAGAAGAAAGGGTATCTCATTCCCTCAGAACTGTTCATTTTCCCGTATGTCTCCAAAATGTACACACAAGTGATATACATGATAGTAAGTAGTGAAAACGGTTTGTGCTGGATATGAGCATGTAAGACAGCATAAACACCGATAATGAAAACATACCACATAAGAGGCTCTGAACAAGTTGAGGAACGGCCCTCGATGAGATGGCGTCTCTCAAAATCGGTTGATGATTCGAGGGCCTTCATAGCATCTCGTGACGATCCCTTTCCTTTCTACTGACGTTTAAGTTCAGCGGCAGCAAACGGAAGCTTAACAACTTGCCACCTGCTTTAACAGGTGTTCGCCTACAGTAGCAGCACTGATATCTGCGAGGGGCGGACTGCAACAGGAGCCAATGGCAGGTCACTGAGCTCACAGGTAGAGGCTCATAGTTGTTGCAGGTACTATAGAAGCAATTTACCTGCATATAAACAGTCACTGGCATCAACCTACACAAATACAAAACTCACAAAAAAAACACCTCATTGTCATTTATTGGTCAAGTATTTCCAAATGGCATATAGAAATGTACATGCATGTACATCTTGGAAGAAAACTTATGAGGCAACCACATTTAGAGTATTACCCAAGTTTATTTGATCATACACATATTTTACAGTAACCAAACTGTTTGGAAACGCTTTGGTATCTGGGAATGTTCGGAACTCTTCCTTTTAATCTTTGATTGAAAGATTCAGAGTCTAAAAATATTACACTTTATACCAATTACATTTAATCACAGGCACTTAAAACAGTTAAATTGAATACATGTCTTATTTTATACTATCTAGTACTGCACAAGAGCTTCGTAGTTAATATGCATAGTATTTACAAATGATTCTTGTTATTTTATATCCTGCTTGAAGTTTATTTCATAGGGACAATTCTGACGTCAAGTACGTTATGAGTCACAGAAAACTGTCACGTAATTGTAACTTTGTAAATACATTGTCTTGACTTGTGTGGCAAACCCACCCATCTAGTATTCCAAGAAGAACAAAACAAATGGTAATAATTATGAGCAAATACTATTTGATCCTGTGCAGAACACATGCATTTGGAATGCAAACCGATGACGCACGAATTTCTACATACAGTAGAGAGGAACTGAAATATCAAGATGAAACTTGCCATAATTTAAGGCTGTATCTTCATATATGCTAAACAGACAATTTGTAGTAAAACTTTCAATCAAATTTTTATTAAGAAATCTAAATGTACATAAAAACACAATTTCGCACAGAGCAACATTTCCACAAGTGTAATAACATATTAGACCATTTGGGCTGCCTTCTGCACACATACTACGGGCTATCTGAGTATTTGTTCTAGAGTTTTGCCTCTAGATATATATCCATGATTAAATACACCACTCGGTCCCACTGTGTTGGCTAATGGTTGGCCTCTGTGCTGACTGCAGTCTCAACAGTCCCAGAAACCTGCACCAGCCCATATGTTGCATTCAAGATACTGTAACACTTACTGGGCCAAAGTGTTCCGTCAGACCATCACGGCAGTGGTAACAGTTCAATGAACTGGGGAGCTTAAAGTGCACACGAAAAACGAGCAGTCGATAGGCATTGATCTGTATTTATTCGACTTGCTTTTGTCATTTGTCACGGCAATATGGATTTTGCCCATAATTGAAAATTAAAACATTTTTAAAAACAATATATGCAATTTGATGCAGTAGGACCCTAAGCGCTAGGGAAAAAAAATTGGCACTATAAAACAATGGCACAATCAAATCGGTGCTAGATTTCTGTAAACAAACACCCCCGATGACAAGTACAATGTCTGCATATCAGCTGCAGTCTTTGGGGGGAAAACAACCACATTCAAACTCATGACATAGAAATCACATTTACAATCATGATGAGCCGCTTTCAAACGGATACTAACATGGTTTAATCATGCAGCCTCCCCCCCCCCCAGGACTGTGATAACTCCACTCACTCCTGCTGGCCGGGCCCCGGGGTGCCATTGGCCGCATGGGGCTCAATCACAATCGGTGCCCTCTCACCTGCAGGGGGAAACAGGGACAGGTGTAAAAAAATTCGTTTTGAATGGTGGCTACTGTTTATATACTTCTTAAATGAAATCCTCAGGAATATCAGCCAAAAAAGGTAGATGTATAAATCTATAACAAAGCTTAATTTCAAAGGGAGAATTTTTTTATAAAATCCCATGTTAGATTTTTCATATCTATAGATTAATTTATATTGAAGCTAATATTAGCGTGGTTATAACACATTGTTGATGCCACAAACTGTTAATGTTGCTAAAACAGTGCATGATATCGTATGTTATAAGGCATTAAGAAGCATGAGAATGTTAAAACAGATCCACAGACAGACATACAATATGTTGTACATGAGACTGACTTAACACGATTTACGAAGAGGGTTAATTAGCAGCACAATAAAAGCCTTAAAATCAATATTTCACTTTGGTGGCACAATTTCACTTTTTCACCTAACCCTCCTACAAAAAAAGGTATACGAGCTAAGAAAGTGAAGATTTTGCGCCAAAGTGAAACATTGCTTAAAGTCCAGCCAGCTAGGTCAAGTCACACAACATCACGAGCTTCACCTGAAGTGTCAGAGGCAGCACTAGGGCTCGGCTGAATAACTATCACATCGTCACCTGCTGTGGAACAAAATGAACCGCTGAGTAAACCCGTGGTACTTCCCAACAAAGCAAACAACTCACTGTATTGGATAAAAACACATTAATCTCCCAAGTGAAGTACCACCCACTTCTTGAACCCTTGACCAGGTTTGGGACAGATTTAGCCTCGGTCAGGCTGCCATTCAGTATAAGGCTTACTTAGAGAACATCAGTCTTGAAAACAGGGCCAGGGCAGCAACTTTGATTAGTTCAAGAAATTGCGTTGTATGTGTGCATCTTTATTCACTTTACAGCATAACGTTATTCCTGATGTTACTCACAACAGACAGCTGGCTTGCTGTGTTCAATGTTTTATTTAGTTAACGCTGCACTAGGCAAGGTTTTTCAGTGAAAACATACCCGTCTTATCAGCCTAAATTACAAAGCGGGGCTGCAATAGAGAAGAACATCCCATTCCCCCTAAAAAAAAAAAAAAGACGAGATTCTGGTATGGACACTTCTCCACCCACAGGAAGTGACAAATCAAAACTTCAGAGCGAAAAACAAACTTTCTCCTAAACAGCAGTGAGCAGCGCTCCGTCCAGAGAAAGCTGGACTCACCAACATTCGATCTTCTGCCTCTCTCGTCCCTTTGGTATCTTTGGTATGAAGCATGGCAAACCAGCCGGGTTGGTAAACATGAGCAGTTTACGGATGTCACGTTACAGGTTTTCTGGGTATTGAAGTTCACATTTTTCAAACAGAGACCTTCCGCTGCCATTTGGAGCTGCCAACGTCCAAACTTGCCAAGTGCAGCTTTAACCTCTTTGTTACAGCAAGTATTAAAAAGAAAAATAATATATTATGAATTTGTTTTTTATGTGCGATCCTGTCAAGTGATGTTGTAACATGTCGGTCTTAATTTTGATTGCGTCCTCTTTGTTTACAGCTAATGTGGATCCAAAACAGCGAACTCACTCACATCCACCCTGTTCTGCTCTGATCTGCGCCTCCAGGTCATCAGGGTCCATATAGAAGTCTTCCTCGTCTTGTGGCGACTTACACTTCCCACAGCAGAAACAGCAGCAGCAGAAACAGCAGCAGCAGGTGAAAATACTACAACACACCAGAAGTGCCTAAAACAATGCAAAGGAAATGAACAGTGAGTATGCACTTTTGTATATGTAAAATAAATCAATAAATTACATTTTTTAAAGTGTCACATCTACTCTTACAAAAATATTTTTGTAAAAGATGCCACAAGGTCAAAAATATAGGTACTTTTTAAAGAATAGTACAGAACTTCCGCCCTTGGTTGACTAAGTGATAGCACTTTTAGAGACAGGATCCTCTATATTTTCATATACTGAATGAGGAACGTCAGGAAAAAATGTCCATTTTTGGAATACAACTCAGTATAAATTATATTTAAAACATATTTTCGGATGATACAAAGGCAACATTTGAAGATAACGCACACAGGTCATTTTGACAACATTCAAGACCAATGGTATTTTCCATTACAATGTTTTGTTCCTTTTGAGCCCACTATGTTATTATGCCAATTTTAATCTATTACAGCTGCAAATTCCAATCCCTGCCTAGAAACATTTGATCACTCTCGCCCTCTTTCAAACGTAAACCAGGCATAGGCAACCACGTGCCATGGAGGGCCGAGCGGTCTGCGGGTTTTCATTCCAACCAAACACTGCTCCAGGTGATTTCACTGATCAGCACACCTTCAACCAGTGGGGAGGAGCTAATCTGTGAAATCAGCCGGTCTTGAAAAACATTACGGCCCTCGTCTTGACTCCAGCGCAGCATGCCTCTCACCTTGAACCAGCACTTGGACATGAGGAAGTAGTATTTGACTCTCTCTTCCCCAAACTGCTCCGCCGCGTAGAGGCCCAGAGATCCGTACTCGTCGTAGATCCTCCGCTTGTTCTCATCGCTGAGGATTGAGTTGGCGTTGTTGATCACCTTAAACTTCTCGGCAGCTTCTGGGTTGTCTGGGTTCTTATCGGGGTGATGCCTCAACGCCAGCTTCCTGGAAGTAAATGAGTTGAGTGGTTTCTGTCACAGATCTTGAATGGAGTTCATTCCAGCTCTGTGGTTTCTGCGCTGTCCTTATGGTTTATTTATTGAGGTTTATTAGTCCGTCTTTCTTTACCTTTTGCCATTACTTTTTTTTTTACATCTACGATGTCTTAACATTGTATACAAATTTGTTTTTAAAGTGTGTAACGTTAGTTCTGGGAGTTCCACTATAAGAAAAGTGCTTTTTCTTGAGGTTTCACACGTTTTGTCCTATAAAAACAGGGTTCACTACATGACACATTAATTTCCCAAGGACAAAGTTATGTTATTGACTTATTCTACTTCCTTGCCGCTGCTCCATTTATACCCTGGACTCCTTGTAAAACAGGTGATACAAGATTTGACCGTTAGGCTACTGTTGCACTTAGCTAGCTACTGCTACTGGCTCTGGGTGAAAATGTTTGCCCAATGCCTAAATACAGCGTAAATGTTCTGATTCATTAACCTCTTAGCATATGAACATACCTGTATGCCTTTTTTATTTCGTCTGCAGATGCTCCCTTCTCCAGGGCGAGGACCTTGTACAAACTGTCCCCTGCTGTTGACATTTTGCGCTGAGGTCTATTCGGTGCTTGCATGTTTGCTGTCACATAAACCACAACAGTTGACTAACTTCCTGACCGGCACAGTTGCCTATGGCCGGATTACTGAAGTCAGTTTGAAGTTAGATCAAACGGTAACGTCGACTAAACGAATGCGCACGTAAAACTAAGTCAAACGGGAGGAAACGACAGACTACCCGACAATTAAATCCTAAAAACTCCTCGCGCATTCTTCTGAAACGGTTCTAGTTGCCTCGAAATATTTCATGTGACGTGAAATGACATTACAGGGTCATTTCACGACATAGCTACTTAGCCCGGACTCATGAGTAGGAAGTCGCCGAGATTAAGTTCAAAGTTAGATTTTACGCACTGGATTGATAGACGTGGACGGTTTTGGAAGAATAATAGAATCCCAAACTTGTCTGCTGGCTGCCTTAACGTTTGTAGCATGACCCGAAGCTGACACGAGGTTGATCTGTTAAATTACTCTCGAGCCCGAAGAAAATGTTCACTTATAACCACAGCAGAAAAGCAGGAAGTTTCAGGAAGGAAGAGAAGAAGAAATGAATCCTGTTTCGTCACTGGTAAATCTGGTGTGCGCACTGCTGCGCTCAAAGGCCGCAGGCGAATTGATGCACATTTCGAACGCAAACGACACAAACGTATCATATTGTGCTTCAAGAGTAATTTTTTTTGTACAATATTACTGCTCGTGTATTCAATATTTTTCCTGTTTCCGGGTATTCCTGTTATTTACGGACTATAGAATGTTTAATTATTGTATTAAAAGGGATAATTAAGTTTGTCAAACTGAAATTAAAAATGACATTTTCGCCCTTTGAGACGTGCTTGTATAAAAGGGCTATATAAATAAACGTGATTGATTGTGTACCAGTAGGCACACAAAAATTACTACCAATAAAACCATCAGATCTTTCAACAATCCCACCCCTCCCATCAAATAACACGGTTTCTCTCCCTAACTGATATCCCATAGGTTTACGCTTTTTAATGATCCCGCACCGCATTATGTCCCGCCCTCATATCCTGTTCAAACAGGAAATGCATCACATTATGAATGTAAGACGCTCTCAAAATGCAGTTTCATTGCGATTTAAAATGGACTTACTGATGTTTTTAATTTTATTATTACAAATTGTAAACTCAAGTTCTCTAATATAACATTACAGAAGAAAACTCTTTGGACAGTTTTATTTCATGAATTGTAATAATTTTCATGGTGCATATTTAAAATCATGCTCCACACGTGAGACAAATACTCTATATAGTAAATCAGCTGGTCGTGTTATTTCAATGATCAGGGTAAAAATGTACTGTACATTTCAAAGTCATTACATCTCTGTAAATATCACTGAAACACAAGAGCTGTCAAAATCACAGTTTCACATTAATGACAATCTTCCCCATGTTTCTGTTGGCTTCCATGTGCATATGAGCTTCTGCAATGTCCTCCAGGTTGAATATGTTGTCAATCACTGGCCTCAGGGAGGCAGGCTGGCCTGAGAAGAAAGGTAAGACTCTCTGAGAGAAAGCCCTGACCAGGTCCGCTTTATACTGTGAAGGGAAAATACAAAGCAAGGACGAGTTTCAAGATAGCCGAGTAACAAAAATGTAAATAGAAGAGATGTGTCGAAATGAACATGCAAATTTTGCCCCATTTCCCAGAACGAGGCATAGAGTGGGCAGGGAAATTGTTTTGAGTTTTCATGTGACACGAGTCAGCATGTTCGCATGCAAAGATGAAGAAACGCAGCTGCTGCATCCTTCTTTATTCCTCTTGAATTCTCACCTGAAGGCTACGAGACCGGAGGAGGCTGCTGAGCAGGTGGCCTCGCTTGGACAGCAGCTTGCCCAGCAGATCTCCCTCTACCTTCTTGCCTCCCATGGTGCCGTACAGCACCCACCTGCCGTCGGTGGCTAAGCAGCTCAAATTCTTCTCCCAGACACTCCCACCTATGCAGTCGAGGATGACATTTGCTCCCCTGCCTGTGAAGTGACAGTAAAGTAATAATCTGCAAGATTTTCATATAAACAAATGGCAGTTTTTCTAGTCTCTATCACCAATTGATAGATCACAATAGTGATTCAACCTATAGCCAGTTCATGAAAACTTTTACATTCGCTGTTCTAAACACACAGCGGTTTGTTTGGAATAAATAGAAGAATGACTGGGTAGTTAGCATGAAAAGTGATAGCCACCGTGGCTGAAGAGACAAAGAAAAGAGCGCCACCTACAGAAACTCAAACGGCATAAAGAGAAAATACAAAAAGACGTCACAGTGCTGGACACACTGTTTGATTGACAAATGATGTCATGACCGTTTGGCACCAAAGATGTTGCCAAAATCAAAAATGCAAGAATCCTGCAGATTATCACTTTTTAAAAAACGATGTATGCATTTCAAATTCCCTACTAAGGAAAAGTGCTGCTTAAAGAAGTCTTAACCATCACAATTAAATGTCCTTACAGCCACACACCTTCTGTAAAATCACGAACTCTCTCTGCAAAGTCTTCCTCTTTGTAGTTAAACCCAGCTGCTGCTCCCAGACTCTCGGCCATCTTCAGTTTTTCTGGGCTCCCAGCAGTAACGATGGGGACGGCACCAACCAGACGAGCCAGCTGAACTGCAGCCGTTCCAACTCCACTGGCTCCAGCATGCACCAGCACTACCTCGCCCTCCTTCACCTGAGCTGTGGCAGAGAAGACGCATCATCCCCGCAGTCAGTTGCATGATGGGTGCAGTAACGGAAAACAATACTTTACCGTCTTCCCACCACACCTGGGTGAACTCGTACTTGCAAATACATTTTTTGCATTTAACCTGCTTGGAATACCAGATGGTAGAGATGGTCATATACTGTAGAACACCACCACGAGTGCCGGTTATGATTTTTCTTTCTTTTGCTTTACTCTTCCGTGAATGACAACTTGCACTACACAATTTGAATTGCTCTTCCATTTGTGTAAACTGGTTGAAACAAATGCTAAGAATGATTTGCCAACACAATTTGACCCAGGACCGGTGTGCATATGCATGGCTTTTTAAAAGTGAGTCTAACGTTTCAATGCTATTCCCCTGCTGATATACGAGTATTTTATGATAAATACCGAGCACAGTTGCTATACCAATTAGACTTAACAGCTGAAAGGCAGTGAGCCAAGCCTCCGGGATTGCAGCCGCCTGACGGAGAGTGAGATGAGGGGAAACGGGCATGAGAAGTTCCTCGGGCACTGCAACATATTCCGCGTATCCTCCTCCACTGAGCAAGGCCATGACCCTGTCGTTTGGCTTCCAGCCCCCTTTCACCCCAGGGCCGACGGCAGCCACGGTACCAGCTACCTCCAAGCCGATGATCTCGCTCTCCCCTGGGGGAGGCGGGTATAGGCCTTGCCTCTATGGAAAACAGAAAATAAGTACTATTCAATCAAGTTTGTATACATTGTGTGTCAGAATAAGAATCACTTTATTCGCCAAGTACAATACATGTACATACGTTTGACTTGGTGGCAGTGGTGCAGGAACATAATCAACAACTCATATGAGGCGACACAATCACATACTGACACACATATTAGAGGGACCATCACATTAAGATTAAGGGGAAAGTACTGGACCTCTATTTTTGGAGCATGCATAATTGTATTGTACCTGCAATAAGTCGGCTCTGTTGAGTGCAGTCGCATTAACTTGAATTAGGACTTCTCCGTCTTTAGGTTGAGGTCTGGGAACACTCCGCAGTAGCAAATTTTCTGGACCTCCTGGTACATCAACACACACTGCCAGCATCATCTTGTCAAAGCTAAAGCAGCAGTGGGGCCACAAAATGAAGTCAATTGTAATTGTAAATGTCAAATCATGTTTTCTGGGCATCGCACAAGTTCAAAAAGTACTCATTGAATTATCAACTTTTAAACCATTAGGTCCAAAATGTTTTAAATCCCACCAAAACTAATTATGTCACTTACAAACATTAAACTTTAATGGTTAAAGACATTAGCCAGACTGTGGAAAATCCGGGTATATAAGCGTATCTGCAAACATTATAATGGCGACATGCAGAGATACGGCAACAGGCACGGGCCAATTGCATGTATCAACCCAGTTATTATGGATTGCGCATTCAGAGGTGAAGCTCGGCTCGTTGCTACCGCACCTCGCGTTTCACCCCTGTATTTGAACAGGAAATATGCAAATTCAGCGATTTTGACTATAAATGTTTTCGAAATTAGTCATACATAAAGATCAGTGGACAAAAGTTCATATTCGTTTTATGTTATCATTATTTTATTTTTTTACTTGTCATGACACCTGCCTCCCCTGACCGCACGTCCCTGCGTCCAACCATGTTTTGTCCAGTAACAGTTAACATGTTGGTAGTTGAATACTAATACTAATGTTACAATTTTAACAATATTCAACTACATATGAAGCTAACGTTATAGTAGCTAGCGGTTTGCTTGTTTAGTTTAGGCAACTAAGTTAACTTAACTTTTTACAATTACGTTACTTCTAACGTCATGCCACCCTCGTTGCTAGCTTCTAATAGGTAAAACACTAGCTGTAAACAATAATAAAGTAGACATATTAACTAGTAAAACAATAAGACAGACAGACAGATCGGTGTTCAGGTTCCTGTGGGTTCGTGTTTTGAATGGTCCGACAGCTTCTGAAGTCCATGTGAAACATTTCCGTTAAGGTGTGAAGCACTTCCGTTTTGTTTAGAGGTAAAATTGTGTTTCCTCTATTTGCGTTTGCGTTTTCTTATTTTGCATGTGCATCATATGTGTTCTGACAAATGCGTGCGTTTCCGCTAGTTGCTATACATTTGCCCCTAGCGGCCACCGTACATTTGCGACATGCCGCTACTGGGCCGACACTTTTTGCTGCCAGTCCGGCAGGGTGCGGCATAAACCGGCAGATTTGTGTATGTTAATCACACTAAACATGTTGCGCACCAAAATACGCAGTACGCCACTATGTCGTGTTTTGGAGGTTAACCACATTGGCTCAAAGTACATTCGTTTTTAAGTTAACAACTTCGTTATTTGGGGGAGAATAGAGCAGCAAATATGTTTTGACAACTGGGCATTTTAGCAGTGATACTTTATCCGTCTGTAAAATATGTGCAAGTATAGAGAGATAACTTACCAACTGAATGGAACAAAATCAACGGCGAATTTCAGACGACTGTCTTTATATAAAGTTATTCTGGCCCTGATAGTTTACTGATTTACATAACTGACCAGAGGGGCAAACTCTCTGTTAAAGGGATATTGCACCACAATTTGTAACGTTTTTTTTGTGACATGCCGTTATGTAATAATAATCACGGACTCTTAAAGACATTGTGATAATAGACACTCCAAACCAATTTCCAGAAAGGGGATCCCTTCTTCCATTTGTTGCTTGTGTTAAAATCATGGTCATTACAAGGAATCCCAGTGAAGGTCTTTGACGACATCCTGAAATTGAATATCTCTAAGTTGTAAAATAGTGTGACAATGCACAAAGACCAACAGCACACTTGTAATTACCACTGGCCTTCAAACACAATAGGCTATTATATTACACATATTTAGACAGCCACAGCAGCACACTTCTCTACAGCTCTGATGCCAATAGCCCTCTGGGGATGGTGCACATAAATCAGGTAAGAAAATTACATCTGATGCTTTAATTTGAAAGAGAAATTTATTTTGAATAGCAAGAATTCGACTAAATACCCTTTCCTTCCTCAGTCCCTTAACATAATGGATCAAAGTTACAGAAGACCGAGGTGTGGGCTGCAAAAGGAGTTCAGGCCGATGAACCACAAACAGGACATGGATCTCCAGCATAAACTAAATATTTTGGACATACAGTACAGGTACACCCGCAAAATGCTACAACAGAGAAGAGACTCACTGACATTGGAACACAGAAGAGCACTGCTGTTAAAAATGTGCAAACCTAAAGCTACAATTAACAAAACTATGAAAGAGATAGCCGAGCTCAAAAAAGCTGAGATTGACTTCAGGAATATTCACACGTCTGATGGCGGAAGATTGTATTCCAGTAAATCCCAATATCATAACAGAGGATCTGAACTACTGGGAGAAAGGCGGTCTATATCAGCACCAGTTAAACCCATGGGCTCTGCAAGGCACAGCGACACAGTACAGTGGAGCCTGTCTCTCAAGCAGCTAAAAAATATTGCAACTATTGACTCGATATCAAAAAAGGAACTGGCCCGCCAACAGCAGAATGCCAGAGAGAAAATGGAGAGGCTCAAATCTTTTCAGAGGGAAGCTTTACACCAAAGGGTTAACGCTTTTATTGAAAAGCTCAACACTAGCACAATGGGATTACTTCTGCAATCTCCATAGAGAAACCTGATAGTTTGGAGTTGGTGGCACAACTATGTTCCCTAGGGACAGTTTTGCAAACACAACTTGACTTAGGAAAAAATGGAAAACCTGTTAAACTGATAATAATAATAATGAGAATAAAGTATGTGCATTATTTTTGTTGTATAAAAGGTGTAACAACAAAGCTCAGTTTTGTACATATACAATGCATCATGTCCAATGAAATTAAACAATATTCCCCATATTCCTCATGGTTACCAGGGCTTTGTGCACAGGAGTTTCCTTGAGTAGGGTAACATTTGTCTTCCATTGTGGAGAACCAGGAAGCTCCTTGTCTGCAAAAACAGTGCACATTACAGAGAAAATTACCATATCTGTTAGAGTATATATATATATATGAATATGCAAAGCCTTTTTACATTGTTGTGTTTTCTAGTTATCCATGTCTCAACAGATCATGGATAAATTGCAGCTGATCATTTGATAACTGACTCTTGACATGAGGCAGTATGTGACAGCATAACATGAGCGTTACATGTACTTTGAGTCTATGAGAGGTATGTCTATATTTATAATGTATGTAAATACTTAAGTAAAAGAGGCCTATATTTTGAGTTATGATGAATTGGAGATCAAAAATGGCACAGTCCCAGGCTGTTTTGTTCTCCCTCTTCTGGCACTGACTACATCATTGTACGTACAGTACATGATTTTAGTGAGACATACTGTATATTTTATTATAGATTGAATATGCTACTGTGGCATAGTCAACTGTCTGAGCTGGTAAACCGTCCCACGGCATAACAATCCTACCTTCACATTCAATGCAGACTCGTGTCGGAAGGCATCTGGTGTGGTCAGTGTAGTCCAACGTGCAGAGTACAGCAGTATTCTCTCTTGGCACAGTGAACAACAGCACCAGTATTGAACATAATGCATTGCTCTCCATCACTTTGACAGACTCATGGCTCTCCTGTAAACAATCAAAAGGACAGGGCCAGTGTGTTATTCTCCCTGAACAAACAGCATTCATACTGTCTGTCATACTACTTCTATCATTTAAATTCCACTTCTTATGACTATAAAACATCTGAAATAGTACACCCAGACCAGCTAGTGACCAGTAGTGTAGTCAAAAAGTATGCATGGGTACACAAGGGTATACCCACATCCTCCACTGGTCATAATACGGTCAAAATAGTGTTTTTTCAATAAGTATGATTTGTACTGCTACATAGCAAGAATGACCATAACATGTGTTGGGGGGGGGTTGATAGGGATACTGACCAATACCAATAACGCAACAATTACAGGCCAGGTCCTGAGATTTCTGGCTTTAAAACTCACTGTCCAACCTGTACTCTCTGATTTGGAACAAAAACTCTCCATCCATTGGAAGTTCATGTCAAATGAATGCCCCTTTAATTACTTTACCAACAATCATCACAATATGTGAAATGACAGCTGATCTACAACTACATAATATGTATAATGAAATGTGTATTGTGACTGAACAATCATTTTTTCCCCATACTTTTCAAGACTTCCCAGGAGCCCACCTATGAGCCAAATGACCATTGCCTTATATCGGAGGGCGGGGTCACAGTACACCCACCTTAACTACTACCGTCAAATATCATTCAACTGCAAAAAGCAAAGCCTGGCACCTTAACAAGCTTCAACTGTTGCTTGCGACCGGCAAAGGCATTGAGATGCTGGCTAAGGTTGTCCAGAAAGGCCCGTATGTCTGTCTGCATGTCGCTCTGTTGAGCCAGGCTGTTCAGGGGAATGAAGGGGGGAATGTTATGGCGACTGATCCTCAGCGTTGCCTTCAGGTCTATCTCCAAGTTGTAGGTGTCCAAGTAGACGCCCTCGTAGGCAGTGGCCAGTGAGACACACACTCCTTTACCTTGACGAGTCTTTATAGCGTCGTACCCACCTAGGGACATCAGTGAATGAAAGAGAGAGGGAGAGAGAGAGAGAGAATGTGAGAAATAGGACCAAGTAGGTATGAAAAGAACCTAGAAATAACCAAAGCGGTAACTGTTACAGACATCTTACTTGCAGTAGTTGGCAACTTCGGGGGAGTTAACTGTAAATGATATGATGTATATGACGTTTGATAAATGAGTGAAGTGACTCAACAAAAACCAAACAAAAGAGTTGGTAGTCCGTACCAATGAGGTGATGAGCGCGCAACAGGTCTTTCAGCTGTACATGTCTCGCCATCAACCGCAGAAGCTGCGAGCTCTCTGTTCCGTCATCCGGTTCCTGCTCCCCTTCACCCGTGCCGTGTTTGTCCCTCAGGTTCTGGAGGCGCTGCAGCATGAGGGCGTAACAAGCACAAGTCAGGGGGGTTGTATCACGGTACTATGGGCCTTCAACGGGCTCGGTCAACATCTCTCACTGTGTGGGCCTCTATGTTTGCCTTCAGCTGGTCTCTTTGAACGAGCAGCGCCTCCACGGTCGCCTTCAGCTCCTTCACACGATCCTGCTGCTGGGGTTTGGCGTCACGGTTCCTTGCCTGCGCCTCCAGCAGGCTCAGATGACTCAAAACACCTGGGGATGAAATACTTCTATGAAACCACACATCACGGCAACGACTGGCGTTAGGAGGCTGCCCGACTAAGCTAGCTAAACGTTAGCTAGCATTAGCTAACGTATCAACAAACGTTACAAACAAGCTAACAATTTGCGTAACGCCGGCTAACCACGGGCAAAAGTACCTTTCGTGGACTCTCCCTCCATGGTGTGCCAGTCACTGTCTTTGTTTCGTGTCTGATACTGTAGTCAGTGGGGCGTAAAGTTACGCTATGGTGAATTTATTTTAATTTTGGCGGCTGCTGCAACTTCATTCGTGACGTCAAAGCTTCAACCCCGGAAGCAAAATCAAAACAACGCTCGTCACTGGTATTGGCCATACGGCACATGGATTCGGACACACCAGGCGTTAGGAAAACGCCTAGAAGTTGACAATGTAGAAGATTTATTGATAGTAGTATCTGATGTTCTTGTTGCTGTGACAGTCGGAACATGTTTCTTTTTTTTTTAACGTGGCGCTCTTGAACGTCACCCAGTCGGCAGAGACAGCTTGGTGTGTGTCAAGGTGAGTCTGGTTCCCCTGCTCAGACCTGGTTCGGGCATGTTACACTGTTTTGTCCAAGTTTATGTTAAGGTATTGGTGTTTTCTTAAACTATGTTGACTTCATTTAGTGCAGCAACATACACGGCTTACATTTGACACCAGCAGTATGTTATATAGCTACCGCTCTGCAACTGAACGAAACGTCACTGTTATATTACCATAATGTATTTACAGGGACTTGTAGTGTGCATGTGGTACTCAACAGTTAGTTTGTAGTGACCTTACTGTACTTTATGGTATTTCTTGTTACTCTACTATGGTGTCCTTTGGGATTTATTGTATATCCTTCTAAAACTTACTGTAGGATTAGATATATATTTTTCATACCAGCCAAAGAACAATAAGCGAATTTGAGAAAAGTGACTTCAGAGATTCCTGTCTCACCCAAAGTATTGCTGGCTGCATTTATGGGTCTAGTGCTTATGGTTTTGAAATCTAAACCCAGCCACGGCCTTTGGCCTTCAAAACACTCAGAAAGTAGTTACTCCTGTCTGTCTTTGTAGGGCAGTATACACAAAGGTGGCAGAGTATTAGGGAACCTCCCCCTGTGCAGTTCAAAACCAGTCATCATTCTAGGATCACCACAAGCAGGGTAAAGTTGACAGAGAGGCTGTGTGACCTTGGCGTCTGCACTGAGTCTCAATCCAAGGACCGGAGCTCGCCACATGCGATAATGCTTTTCTGCAGCAAGCCTTCGACTTGATGACGGTAATGCAGCGATCTGGTCTTTCTCCAGGGAATCAGATGAGGGTACGTATACGTAGGTCTGCAGGTTGGTTTCTTTGCCAGTGAGTCAGTCGCAGTGGTTTGGTTGTGATCGTGTCCTAAAAAAAGGCTAGATGTAGAATGATATAGTAGGCTGCAACTTTTTGGGGGTGTGTGTGTGTGTGTGTGTGTGACTTCATGTCAGCAAAACATACTCTCTCTCTCACACAGATATTTAATCAGTGTTGTCCATTTGCTGCTCTTGTTCAAGGCTGCTTGGATCTCCTGACTGATGGGTGTGGACAAAGTCGCTTGTTATTCCTCTAAGCTGTTTCACTGGAGGAGAACTCGACCCTCTCCAACTGCAGCCGGGACGTCTTCAAGATGGACCCGTCCGACCAGAAGCACTTCACTGTTGTTGACTATGTAATATTTGCCATGTTGTTGGCCGCCTCTATGAGCATAGGGGTGTACTATGCGCTTTCGGGTGGCCGTCAGCGCACTACGCAGGAGTTCCTGATGGCAGACAGGAGCATGAGGTGTCTTCCCGTTTCCCTGTCGCTCATCGCCTCGTTCCAGTCCGCTGTGGCCATTATAGGCGTACCAGCGGAAATCTACACTCATGGTACTCAGTATTGGTTCATAGGCTGTGCCTATATTCTGGGCCTCTTCATTCCAGCGCGCGTTTTCATTCCAGTGTTGTACAGACTGCATCTCTCCAGTGCTTACGAGGTACGCCTGTGCAGATTTTTGTGTTTGTCCCTGATTTGAATGAGAAAGTATTGGCGTCTGTATCTCCTGCGGATTTCATGTGGATTTGTTTTACAGTATCTTGAGCTGCGCTTCAGCAAAGCAGTGCGCATCTGTGGAACTTTGACCTTCATCTTTCAGACGGTGGGTGCTACACTAGACATAATAAAGCATTCAAATGTAGTAAATACATCTGTTATTTATTACCTTCACGTTTCAAGGAAAGTCTGATTTGTTTACTCTGCTGCAGGTTATCTATATGGGAGTTTGTGTGTATGCTCCTGCCTTTGCACTCAATAAAGGTATTACAATTTCACATTTTGCATAAGCTCAGTACATTGTGTAGACGAGGTTTTGTCCAATGTGTTTCTCTGTTTCCTATTTAGTTACTGGATTTAAATTATGGGCAGCAGTGTTGGCTACTGGACTAGTGTGCACATTGTATACAACTATGGTAAAGTATTTAGAATTATTTTCATAGTTCATAAATGACATTTTAATTTAGTCATGTGAAAACTCAGCACCACACACTCAGTTGCCTATTTCAGGCCATTCACTCTTGCTTCATCCACTCAGCCAGACTCCAGTCACATCTATTCTCCCACTGCTTTTAACCTCTCATATGTCTCCTCGTGTCAGATGCTTTTTTGTGTGTGTGTGGCATCCTACCACTCCCAATCGTATTTCTAGTTTTATGATTTGTTAAATGGCCTGGTGGAGTATCATGCACAACGTCACTCTTGAGTCAAACTAGCCTGCAAATATGTATCACTCAGGATCCCATGGAATTACATTTCCAGATGGAAGCTGTTTATTTCTCCATGTGGGATAATAAAGTTAATCTGAATCTGAGCTCTAATTTATGGAAAACAACTTTGAAAAATGTGGCAATCTTACAAAAATACAATGATAGCACAAAATACGATATGATTGATAGCACAAAATTAAAACAAACTATTGTACTTTTTACAGCATAGTATGGAAGAGGATTAGGGCCAAGTTGATGTATTTAAAAATATATATATACTGTATGGTGAGATTAAAATATTGTATTGCTCTCAAGTACCTTTCATAAAAAAACATGTTTTAAATAATTAGTTCAGAAATCCAATGGATTCCTTTTCTGTTCATCCATTTCTGTGCCCATGTCAAATGTGAAGACATTTTACTGTGCCATTTTAAAGAAATTTCAACTTCAAATCTGCCGAAAGTGAAATTTGCATATTAAACTAATTATGGAAAACACATTTGACCACGGAACTCATGAGCATGCAGGGGCTTTATTGTTTAATTCTCCAAAATACTTCAGTGACATCACTTCATGTTTATAGTGCACATAGATTGATACTTGTTGAAGAAGAATGTCTATTTCTGGACTTCTTATGGGTGGACAGGCTGTTATACCAGTTATAATTATAACTATACAATAATAATATAATTATACAATAGTTGTATATGGTGAATATGCAAATTGAGCTTTCGGCTGACTTTAACTTGCAATTTCTTTACAATTGCGCAGTAAAATGTCATTACATTTGACATGGACACAGAAATGGATGTACAGAAAAGTCAACCATTGGATTTCTGAACTAATTATTGAAAATACGTGTTTTATGGAAGGTCGGGAACCAAGTACTTGAGAGCAATACAGGGTCCTTATTTCGAGTTTATTCTAGAAATGTTTCGACTTTAATCAAGAAATATAATTGCTACTTTATTCTCAAAATATTTATTTCATTTTAAATGAATTCATTTAATCTCAAAATATTTCCATTTTAATCTCAACATATAACCAGAAATCTAGTCGTTTTATATAGTCAACATAATCATGTTTGAATAATAACTTTTTATTTTGATTATATCCTCCTGTACATTACTTTTTACGTTTTTATTTATATGTGATTATATGTCAATGTGTACATGAATGTTATTTACTGAATGTACACATTCATGAGTGACACGTTAATAACATTTTTACTTACTATAAAAAATAAATAATCTACTAGTAATCCTCTTCCGTAGCATAGTAGCTACCTTTGGTCCTGGGTGGACAAATCATTTGCACTTTTACAGAATGGACCGTATTTTAGAGATATTAAAAAATGAATGTCGGGGAATTATTGTTTTCCAAACAGATATATAACATTTTAGTCATAAACTTTTCATTTTCTGGAAGCCCCGGTACTCTAGCAGATTAATTCCCATGTGTTTTGTCTGCTCTTGACAGGGTGGGCTGAAAGCTGTTATCTGGACAGACGTCTTTCAGACTGTCGTGATGTTTATAGGACAGTTGGCTGTCATAATTGTGGGAATACAGCAGACCGGAGGAGTGTCTGAGGTCTGGGACAAAGTCTGGGAAGGGAAACGCATCTCTGGCCTTGAGTGAGTCCAGAGGTTGTTTGTGGAAGATTGATAAACATTAGGGCTGGGTGAAAAAAATCTGTACAGCGATGCATTGTGATTCTAGTTTTTACAAATCTGTATCAGTTCTGCAAATCCTGATGTCAATACTCAAATCCCTGGAAATTCCTCTCATATATACTCTATATAATATTGATACTGTGTGAAGTATCACATCGTAAACATTATTTTCTGCCATTTTGAGAGTGGTGTTTGTGACACCCTGTTGCTTTTACAATGCAACGCAGGACAGGACTGGACACTCACTAAACTTCCCTTTAGACCTGCCATACTCTGCCAGTGGTTTTCAACCACGAGCCATCGAGACCCAGAAGTCTGCAAGGTTTTATAACCAAACACTAAAGCAGCAGATTTCACTGATTTGCACAGCTTCAACCAGGGGGGGGGGGACTAATCAGTGAAATCGGCTGGTGTAGTGCATGGTTGGAATGAAAACCAGCATACTCTTGAATCACGGTGGCACATGATTGAAAACCACTGCTTTATGCCGTGCTGCTTGAACGGTTACAGATATTGAATAGTGGATGATGATACCGTTTCATCTCCACACATTGTCTCTTGCCCTCAGCCTAAACCCAGATCCCACAGAGAGACACACCTTCTGGACCCTGGGGGTTGGCGGGGTCTTCCTCATGCTCTCTCTGTACGGAGTGAACCAGGCCCAGGTCCAACGATACCTCAGCGCGCGCACCGAGAAAGAGGCCGTCAGGTACTGCAGGACCGCCTCTAAACTGCACGAGGTTCCTTCTGTGTTGGAGCAGAAATATTGTAGAGCATTTTGAATATGTACAGTGATGAAGTATGTGTAGTCTGCAGCCCATAGTAAATCTTGCACTGTCCCTTTGCGTTCAGGCAAGTCGTTGCTCCCTCTGCATCAATGACACCAAGACAAAAAATGTAGGACAGAACGGGGTAAAATGAGCCACTTTTTGCATTTTGTGCTGCTATGGCAAAATAAACGTGTATTTATTTCAAACAGCAAATGGAAATTAAAACATTTTCAGTAGCTAATACAATTTTAGAAGTGTGACACATAATTGTAAAAAAAATTGGCTTTTGGCACAACTTATCCCACAGTGGGGGTAAATTGAGCATAAGGTGAAATTGAGCACAAGTGATAATATGGTCTGCTCTGCAATATAGAATTGAAAATAGCACTTGAGCCTATATATGTTTAAAACTAAATTTTCAAATAATGTGATTACATTGGGGTAAGTTGAGCCATTGTCTGAACTTACCCCAGATCTAGTGGCACAATTACCCCACAACCAACTTAGGTATCATTTCAGTGTCATCTTTTAAATCACTTCTTAAACGCATTTTATAGACTTGCTTTTACCTCATTGTTGTTGTTGTTTAAAATCTATTTTGGCCACTTTTAATATTGTGTTGTTTCTAATGTGTTTTTAAAAATCTAATTTCAGCTTAGTTATTTTTCTTTTAACTTATTTTCTCTTGATTGTGTCTCCTATTTTTAGCTCCCCATTATGTATTTTACTATTCTTGTCTTTATGCCTTCCTGTAAGGCACTATGTAAACTCTGCTTTTAGATAAGCACTATATACAGTAAATATTATTATTATGTCGGAAGACTTGAGGAAGGGAATGCATGCTGCTCATCAAGTAGATCTGCAACATTTTCATATTAACAAATGTTTCATGATAGCGTTTCCATTTGCTCTTCAGAACCACCTGGAGGGTATTTCCAAAAGCAGGATTAGCTAGATAACTTAAAAAAGTGTTGTGAAATATCTTCTGAAATTGTGTTTATTATTAACATTTATCAACATGCATGCCTGAATCATATTCCTAAACCTTATATTCAACTTTTTATTTTACAGATTCAAATTAGTATCACGAGGAAGTAGCATAATCATTTCTCACAGTTATCTGACTAACTTTTCCTGCTTTGTTAAATACCCTCCTGGTGTCTGGTAGGTCTTTCCAGGGAAACATTATCTGGTGCACAGGAAGTGATGCATTTCACGTTTCTGGCATCAGCAACAGCGGTTTGTTTGGAATAAATAGAGGAAGAACTAGGTAGTTAGCATGAGCAGCGATAGCCACCATGAACAGACAAAGAAAAGAGCGCCACCTACAGAAACTCATACTTCATTAACAGAAATGTCAAGGAAGAAGAGTACTGGACACACTGTTTGATTGGCAGTTGTTCTCTGGGAAGAGCAATGCAGAAACACCACAGGAATGAGGCTGAGCAACAAAGATTTTGCAACAAAAAACGAAGAAGAACTTTAACTGCTGTTTTTCTTTTTGCAGGTCTTGCTACATGGTGTTTCCCTCTCTGCAGTTGGCTCTGGCACTAAGCTGTGTGATGGGACTGGTCATGTTTGCACGGTACTGTGGGGAGGACCATTCTGACAAGCTGGGCACCACTTCAAGTGATGCGGTTAGTGGGAGTGTTATTTCCACGGAATAATATGTTTCATGTGTTGGGAATTAGGAATATTGTTTTCCTTTTTTTCTTTCTTCTTTTTTTATACACGTATAAGAGATTACTACTGGTTTCCTTCTGCTTTTTCTGCTTTCCTGATCCTTAAGGATTAGTTTGATAACTTTGCAGAGCTGTGCAAAGACGCCTAACTCTCCACAGACCTACAGTAGAACTAAGATGCTGTTATGTCTTCATGTTCCATAGTGACAGCAGGAGTAGTTGCATACCGCTGTTGTCGGGTAAAATGTCACCTTTTCAGGAACTAACAAACACTGCCTTGTTTGATGACCATGCATTTTTCCGTTTATCCACTGGGGTTTTGAAAGATTTTCATAAACCCAAGAGGTCGTAGAACTTTCCAACCCATAGAGGAGCATTTAATGGTTCCATTTAAATTAAAACATGAAAATCAACAAATTGGAGTTATGACACCGACGATACTTTATAGTAAGTCCTTCCAGCACATACTGTATGTACTTTTTATACTGCCGACTTTGGACTGGCTGCTTGGTTTTTACATTGTCAAAGCGTTTTCCCATGACAATTAAACCTTTTGCAAATGAATTGTCCATGTTTTCCACAGATGGTGTTATACTTTGTGATGGATATGCTACAAGATCTGCCTGGACTGCCTGGACTTTTTGTTGCTTGTTTATTCAGTGCAGCTCTCAGGTATGGGATTATCCTCATTTTGTATTCATGTGCTGGTGGGAAGGTCCGACATCTGGGACTTCCATGTTGGCTGCTAAGCAGTGTTGCGTTCATGTGCTATTTTGTCTGAAAATCAAACCTGGAAGACATATAATAAACAAATATGGACGTGCAGCTTCACAGGCTAATTTGACGAACTGGCACAAAACCACATTTTTTGCCTTATTGAGAAGATTAAAGGTCACCATTGCGTCATAACTCAGAATTTCGGGTAGCCACATTTTCTCAGAGTTTCCGACTTAATCATCCGAATTTGGAGGGCTTTCATGTGAAATTTCCAAGTACCGTAGGATATACATTTTTCAGATTTATCCGGTAGCACATGAATGCACAGGAAAACGATAGCATTGGTGTTGCGTTTTCTTACTAATTTTTGCTTTTGCTCTGCAGTACCATCTCTTCTGCATTTAACTCTTTGGCCACAGTGACAATGGAAGACCTCATCAAACCGCACTTCCCCGCCATGACAGAAGCAAGAGCAACCCTGCTATCCAAAGCCCTAGGTTAGCTCTTTGAAGGCTTTACTCTCTAGCTTTAATAGTTGTGCCCTGTCTGTGCAAATATTTTACAATTAACGGATACCTGCATGACTTGTTATCACAGAGAGCAGCAAAATGATGAATACATTATCAATGAGCATTTGTTCTAAAGTTCAAACTTCTGTCTCCTCAATTAGCAATGTCCTATGGGCTGCTGTGTTTGGCCATGTCATATGTAACCCACTTAATGGGTGATTCAGTTTTACAGGTAAGCACACAGGCTATATGGTCAATTAATAGCCAATATTTCTCATCAGATTTGCATTGACTCTTGATATGCTTGAACTCCAGGTGGCTTTGAAAATCTTTGGAATGGTTGGTGGTCCTCTTCTTGGTCTGTTTTGCCTTGGGATGTTCTTCCCGTGGGCCAACTCCACTGTAAGTTAAAGGCTTCTTTTTATTTTTTATTTTATTTTTTTCCTCGAGGAGCTTAGTGGTTGGATCTGTCCTCTCGAAAGCTTTTGTTTTCCTGTGTTTTTCCAGGGTGCGCTGGCCGGTCTGGGGGCGGGCCTGACTGTAGCTTTCTGGGTTGGCATCGGGAGCATCGTAACTCAAACCTCTGGCACCAGATCCCTGCTTCCCAACTGCAGAGCCATACTGCTGTCAGGGAACACAACTGCTGCCATTCAGACTGCGCTCAGCACTACTGTACCTGCCACTTTAAGGTAAGGGACACAGCACTACAGCAGCAGCACATCATTCATTTTTTGACTACAGTCATTTAAGAGATGAATCGTCTCTGTTCATGCTTCAGCAGGCCCTCTGGACTGAGGAGATTTTACTCATTATCCTACATGTGGTACAGCGCACTCAACTCCCTCACAGTCGTGCTAATAGGCCTGCTAATTAGTTTCCTCACAGGTAGGGGCTGAGTTCTTATCAGATGAATAGATGCTCTCTACAATCCACAATAGATTTTAATTGACTTTATGTATTTATTTTGAGGCCCCATGAAAGAAGAGGATATGACACCAGGCACCATCTATCCCTTGTTAGGAAATCTGCTATTTTTTCTACCTGCACACGTCAAACAGAAGCTGTGCTGCGTGACTCCGCTGGGGCAGAGAGTAAGTAAAACAACTGAAGAGATTCATTCCAAAATGAGATATCCGCAAAATAAATGTACACCTCCTCTAACAAAGTGATTGCTGAAAATACAACTCATTGAATGTTAATGAAGTAATTAGTTGTCTTGAGGTCTCTTCTAACAAAATGGTAACATTTTAGAGGATACAGTCAGCTATTGTTTTGTTTTTGGTGTTGTTGATGTTGTTGAGCAGTGTACATCCAGTAACATTTCCCCCCAAAATATATACAGTATAGTGTTTTGGAATGAAACCCTTCCATTAGTAGCAAGGAGAGCAGACTGCCCACTCTCCACTATTGCTTCTTCTCTGTTTTAAGAGAGTTCACAAAGATCTGAAGTGTCCAAATCCTAGTTATGAATAGTTCATGACATCAGTCAATCTGTCCTAGGGCTGTGTGATATGGACAAAATCTTCTATCACAGTATGGGTAATTTTATATCACGATAACGATATATATCACAATATAGTATGTTTTCTGTGAACTTGATGAATAATGTGTCTGTACAAAATAACCACATGCCTCTAGGGCTGGGTATCACCAATGATTTCCCGAATTGATTCGATTTCCAATTCACAAGGTCCCAATTCGATTCTCGACTTGATTCAATATCTATTCGGTTAGGGATGTTTCAGTTATACCAATTTTGCTTGGATATGAAAGAGATTCTCAGATAACTAATGCTATAAATTGTACAAGGAACCCTCTAACCTGGTACACTTCAGCAGTGTATCAGAAGAGAAACGATGAAAAAAAGACAAACAAACTATAAATATATTTATTAATAAGTAAAATTAAACCAACAATCAGAAATTGAAAATGGCCCTGAATTGCCTTTGAAAATAGTGCAATAAATCAGTAAAAAAAAATCTTGTAAAACCTCTAGACATTGTAAACTGTATAGTCCATGAAACTAAAGACCCTTCATGACGGCTTTCTCACTTCTAGGAGATTATATGGCTGCGTTCAAGACACCTGGGAACTGGGGAGTTTCCACCTCATAGAGAAACGATGACGCTTGAGTGACGCAGCTGCATTTTTGATTACAAATAACTTTAAAATAATTTTAAAAAGGAACTGATACCAAATGAGTAGTATGTGAGTATCAATACCAGTTTCGATCCGCCCATCCCTAGTGGACAGTCCTTTCCTAAGTTAGCTGCACCCTCAGCAGATGGTTACTGTAAAATGATGACGGACGCTTTTATCCCAACAATGGCTTTTATTTAAACACTTAGTAACTTGGCACAACACGTTAACTCTCTCAGTCCGTATCCCGGTCTACTCTACACATGTCTCTGTATTACCGTAACTCTCTCAGTAACATTGCATGGTAAATATTTACCGTATATGACAGTTACTGCAACTTGAAACGCTCCAAGATTTCTCCATATTTATTTAGGCAAGATTCCCAGTCTATATTCTCTG
>OMOT01076903.1:0-12206 GCA_900312575.1 Acanthochaenus luetkenii | reverse complement strand
CCAGGGCTAGGATTTTTCTAGTGTCTAATTGGGTGTATTCAAAAAACAGCCACTCCTGTCTGTTTGGTATGGGCTCTGAGTCATTGACCTTGGAGGGGATGGTGACTAGTTTAGGAGGAGGAGAGGGATTTACAACATTTACCTTAATTAATCCCATTGTATCCGTACCTGGATGATCCACTCCCAAGATAATATAGAAACTCTTATCATTTCCCGGGCAGTTTCCAACCCTCCTAGTGGCATTGGGGTAAAATTGGGTCAATATTGTGATGGACAAAGTCAAAGGGTTACCAACTCCCAAATCCCTATGGATTGAGAATTTACTGGCCATATTAGTGTTATTGAAATATAAAGCTGGGGGCGTCCATAGCCCGCTATAGGCAATCACGTCACTCCATTGACCGTACCACGGATTTGAGGTTGGGCCTCCTCAGTGAAAAATATAAAGATAGACATCATAATTCTGTGCATCCACTGCTGTCCAGATGAAAAACTGAGGTGACGGTTTAATCTGTTTTCTGATATTTTTTCTACCAAGAAATAGGCAACGTAGTTACTGAATATTCATTCTGTTTAAAAGTACAAAGCTTTGTTCCGAAATTGGTCGAATTTTTCTACAGCCATACTATGCTATCAAAATTAGTTTGAGAAATTATATAATAGGTACATTTTCCACTTGCTTTTTATCATTTAAGATTTATTAATCGCTTAGCTCTTCGTAGAATTCGATCGATATGGTTTTTGAAGGTTATACCGATAATTATATTTTGGGATTGAATTTGCCAATCATACATTTCCTGCCATTATTCAATATCTCTAAATCTGACAATCATGTCGATTTTGTTTATTAGTATTCAGCGTTTCCCCCAGAATTTTCTTCTTGCCAGGATGGAAAAGCCTTTTAGACCATGGTACACTAAAACTGTATAGAAACCCCAGATAATAATAATACAAATAATAAAACATGTGAATGTACACTTGGATAGAAGGCGATCAAAATGTTGCATTAGAATTAATTGATCAATAGTGTAATCAAACAAATATCAATCATATGAGAGGTGGATGACACTGACTGGACCATATCTGATTTTAAGTAAAAGGTCAATATCTCTCCAATATGTTGGCAAACTGATACTAGCCCCTTAAGCCCACTTTTGTTAGTGGCAGTTATTGGCGAAAATATACTTTTTGTATTTGTTTTTTTAAGACAGGGATCTAACGCTACCAAAACAACCCTCCCGAGTGTATTTGGTCCAAGCAATGTCTGATAGGGAATAATCAAAGTTTGAGTTCCAAAATAAAAGCTCTTGGAATGGAAGAGGCAGTAGCATTACAACACAGCTGGAAAAATGATCCACTCACTCAATGTCGCTGTGTCGGATATCATATGAAACTAGACACTCCACCCTTTCAAATGCTAGCAAGCAATCACTAGGGTAAGCTACACATCTCATGTCAGCCCCACAGCAAACACTCAGCCAAACTTCACATCCACCTGTCCACGTGGCACATTTTGTACTTATGTCTCATTATTTCAACAATTTCCAATGCAATTGTCATCAAAACCAACAAATGTTGTTTACTTACACTTTCAGTTTCATTTTGAGTCTATCCACATGCCTCTCCATGCCAGCAGGCTTGTTTTGTAGAGAGCTCTGGATAACCTGTCTCCTTTGTCATTGCTATGGCCATGGTTATTCCCTTGTGTCTCCTATGTTCCCCTCTCCCAGTGTTCCCAGTATCTCCCTGTTTGTCTCTCTCTGGTTGTCT
Organism: Acanthochaenus luetkenii; assembly: GCA_900312575.1. NCBI lineage: Eukaryota > Metazoa > Chordata > Actinopteri > Beryciformes > Stephanoberycidae > Acanthochaenus > Acanthochaenus luetkenii. The sequence goes on along the minus strand of OMOT01076903.1, from coordinate 10,436 downwards.
GTGTGTGTTTGCGTAGGCGTGGCTTCCTCCTACTGCCCTGGTTTCCGGATCACCTGCAAACAATCATCTCATCAGCCTACACTTCTGTCATCAAGCTCATCTTCCACAGTATTTAAACCCCGGCCCTTCTCCCACTCATCACCAGTTCGTTGCGTCACCTATATGGTAGAACACGTCCCAGCGCTTTCCAGTTGCTATATGTTTCTAGTCAGACTCTCTTATACTCATCGTGCTATTTCCTCTGCTCCAGGATTACCTCTCTGCCTGCAATTCCACCTGCCAGTCCCAGCTCTCCTGGTCTCCTCCCTCGATAGCCGATCTGCTCGCCAGCCTGCCTCACTCCGGACTCTGGACACTCATTCTGCTTTCCTCTGCCTACGCCTCATAATAAACTCTCAGTCATTATACATCACTCCCGGTGTCCGTGTTCTGCATTTGTTTCCACCTGTCTCCAAGTCATAACATCCTTGACAATACACCGTCTTGTCTCGCACATCTTCTGGCTGTTTGGTAGTACTACAGATCATGTGTCCATGTACTTGCTTTGGGTGTATTTTCACATTTACAATGTCGAAGAAACAGCAGAAAACGAAGTTCACCATTTTAGAAGCTCTAGAAGAGATCGGAGGAGAAGTGATGTTGAGGATTCTACCAACAGTACTGACGAGGACTATATGACTCAGAATAGGCTGCTATGTCTGTTTCAGGGCATTTAATGATAGCTAAACATGATGATGATGATAGCTAAACAGCCCCCCAGCCAAATAACAATAATTTACAAATAACTATACAAGTAACTATAGCACTATAAAAACGACCTGTAGCTTTTTTTGACGAAGGATTATTCAAAAATGTAGAATTGGACAGTGGAAATAAAAGTGCTCAGACAGACATTAATTAGGAAAATTGATGAGCCAATTCGTTCTCGGGTTAAAACGATTCTATAGAGTATTGTTTGGGCTGGGATCAGGCTGGGCCAGTGCAGGTTCTGGGCGGTTTGGTCTTTGATCTTTGGGCCTGTTACAAACTCGATTGCTGTGTAAAGGCTGCATGTAGGGGGGAAATACTATACAGCATCTTCACCTGCCTTGTTTTCAAACATCAGTGACTCCGGCGCAAAGGTGAAACTAAATTTCAGAGGACAACAGAGGAATTTACCAGTATTACCAGTGTTGTGTGAATGGTAGCGGTATGTTAATAAGGCAGAAGGTGTGTTGTCTTGTGTGAACAACGAAACTGCTACCTTTACTGGAAAAACTAATCAGGCAATATTACGTGATTCATGTGAAAGGGGCTTTTAAGTAATAGGCCACGGCTACCGTTGCCATGCCCCCTGAAGGACAGGCAATGTGAAAAGTTCAGTTGGCCCATGACCTACTTTACTACAATGTTTAGTGAAAATTAGTTCATTTTTGAGATATCCTGCTAACAGACATGCGGACAGACAGACACACAGACGAACATACAGAGGCGAACCGGAGGTAATAACTGGTCTAATCCTAGCTTTGTATTTATCAAGCTGATAGGTTCACCGCTATCTGCAATCTGACCTGCAGCCACATATTGCCACTGAACTGTCCAGCTGTAGCATCTATCACCACAATGAAAGCGCTCCGCCTTGTGATTGACTTGAAGAGAACGAGAATGTCCGCACTGTCTAACTTCAGTGTCTCGAAGGGACGAGGCTTCCATTAATCTCCACTCTGACATCTCCCTTTGTCTCAGGGCACCTCACAACTTCCTTGTGACACGAGGTGGTCAGAAGCACTCAACGCCAACACCAATCAGTCAACTAATAGGTCTGTACAGGGTCTGTCCAACACTACAGAGAACCACCTTAGTGTTCAACAAGAATATTTTCACATCTTTATGTATTGTGCGTAGCAAAAAACACAATGGCAGTGGATATTCAGATCTCAATACATGTATTGATTATAAAGTCCCATTTCTGATTTGAGTTGCATCTCAATGACGCCCTTTCCACCTGGCATTAACATGCGTACTGGGTGAACAGATTGTAATTGTATAGAGCAAAAACATCCAGGTGTAAACGCAACCAAGACGCATTGAACGTTAACATGCTGATCCAACCAGGAAGCACACGCAAATCAAACAGGCAGCAGGGCAGCTCATGTAGTAGCATACTCAACTAGAAATGCGCTCAGTAGAGCGCAGACCTCTGCCATGGAAGTCATCCAACCTATAGTTTCCCAGTATAAATAACATTTTTTTTCAGTACTTTGGAAGTATATGGCCGTATGAGAGTAGAATACGGGAAATCACAACCTGATATGATATCTTGATATGTATGCAAGGGGCTGATTCTTCCGTGTCTTCAGCCATTTAGAGACTTGAGAAAAATGTATTGTGTCTAGCCCTTCTCTCTGACACGTTTTGGTATATTGCAAAGGAACCTTTATTCTGAAGAACTACATTACCTGTGCGTGTGGCAGCGTCAATGGTAAATTAGCTGCATTTATATAGCGGTTTTTACAGTCTTTTTCAGATGCCCAAAGTGCTTTACAATTAGCCTCACATTCACCCATTCACACACACATTAATACATTACATTACAGCATTTAGCAGACGCCTTTATCCAAAGCGACCTACATGTCATACCATTGGTGAAGGCAGCCATGCAAGGTACCAACCTGCTCAACGGGAGCAATTGGGGTTAGGTGTCTTGCTCAAGGACACTACGACAGATTTTTTACCCAGGAGGAGCTGCACTCGAAACTTCAGCCTTGCGGTTGCTGGGCGGGGACTCTACCTCCTGAGCTACTGCCGCCCCCAGCTTACGTAGATGCAACGTCATCAGCGAGGCAGCATTAGCTGTAGCCCCATCTCCTTAAAGCTGCTGTTTGAGCCGACGTTTGGAATCGGCACGCTATAACACAGGTCTGTAGTAGGAATGGGTGGGAGCACTCGAGTACTCTTTCAAGACCTTAGTATTTGAAAATGTTATATATAAATATTAATATTAATTAAAAAAATGTACAATTGTTAAATACATTTGTTAAATTATTTTTTATAGGGATATTAATGGAGTTAGTGGATAATTTTTTCAGCTACGTTGTAATGCTACTGTCCCTTGCATTTTGTGGCCTTTTATTTCGGGATGCAAATATTTTTATTATTGCCTATCAGACATTGTTTAGATAAAATACACTTGGGAGTGTTGTTTTGGTAGTGTTAAGTCCCCGTCTTTTACCAAAAATGTGTTTTCGAAATGCAGAAATCTCCAGGACGCTTTGTTTCACTAATTACCATTCGGCAACCCCTGCTGATATATAGTGGCCATGGAAAGTTAATCAGTTCTAAGTTGGCCCATGACCTACTTCTCTATAAAGTTTTTTACTTTTTGAGATATCCTGCTAACAGACAGACAGACAGACACACAGAAGCACAGATTCACAGACGGATGTGAAAACATAACCTCCCACCAACTCCGTTGGCGGAGGTAAAAATGGATTGTCAGGATACTGGTGGATGGGGAATAAGCAAGATGAGGTGTTTACTGTCAATTTTATAGAACGGAAATATTACCAGAGGAATTGATGAGTATGTGACAATCTGCATTTTGGCATGGTAAAGAGAAATCGGATTTCAATGTGAATACCGGACACACATTTTAATGCCAGGTGTAAGCCGGCTACATCAGACCTAGACACCATCCGGATACGAGACGCATGCTAATGTCTGGTGTAAAGTGTAACAATACTGTATATCACTGATTTACTTATTCCCTATAAGCCTATCTGTCCTCTGCTCACAGGAAGCAGGACTCATTGTCATTTCATGCATTTGCACAAAAAAGCTTCCTGCTCTTGTCAGGGAATCAGATACTGTCTCAGTATTAAAGTCCAGACTCAAGACCCATTTATTCAACACAGCCTACAATCTACCTTAACTCTCGGCTGCAGTCTCTCATTCTCTTATTTCTGCCCTGGTATCGCCTAATACTCCCAATTCCAACAACTTTAAGCCTTTATATTTAAGGGCTTTCGACACAGCCCTGCTTGAGCTTATCGTGATTGTCTCTCTCAGATTTCAAATCGCATGGTGTGATCCTAAGGATATGTGTAAGTATGACTGTGCAAAATACACAGGTTGACAGTCCTGACGGAAGAATCTATCTAGGACAGATTCAGACCAATGTAAGAAACGGGAAGGAGAGCCTACAAATCACTGGAAGTTCTGCAGCATTCCCTGCTGCTTTCCTGGAGGCAAACAATAATTTAATCTGGGTAGGTCGGTCTTGACATGTGAAGGTGCACAGCAGCTAAACTCCAGATGGAATCCAGGAAAGCTGATGAGGTTCTGTTTGATGAGACATGACTGAGAGTGGCGTGGAGAAACGCACAGTGAAAAAGGCTACGTTACAGGTAGAGCGATGAGAAAGGAAGGGGGGGGGGAAATGTAGGCAGCACATACCTGACACCTCTTGAGCCTTCACTTTCAGATCTGTGAACGACAGACAAAGACAGTTCGATCAGGAGAAATAGAAAATAAAAATGTTATATTGAATTAGTTAAAATAATAAGAATAAAAACGATTGCATTCGTTTTCATCCCAGCCTGCATACCAAATACAATATTTTGCCTCCAAGAGAGAAACCTTAGTCCAGGTAAGTCAACATCCGAAAGCTAAAATCATGATGCTGCACTTCTGAGCGGGTCAAAGAGACATGAAACTGCGTCGACAGCATGAAATTAAATTTGGCTAAATAACGGTCTCATACATAACTGAAGGCAATTCAGTGCAAAGCTAAGCTGCCAATTAGTGAAACTGCCTTCTTTGCTTTTCCAGACCAGCAAGTCCAGGACAGCAGACAGGAACGTCGACCATCAGAAGCAGACCATCCGAAACCCTGCACACTTCTCACTGATGGGAAGCTCCAGCGTCCACAGCATTACTTTATAACTCTGGGCAACTCTCATCCACACGCAGTCTAATTTTTGGGCGGATGCCTTTCTTTGCATTTTTCTCCCCATGAAGCTGTTGTGTTGAAAACAGGCATACAAACCACAGCTCAAAATGCACAGGGAAATGCTTTAACCTTGGGCAGATGTGCAGTCAGGCGTGTGCATAATGACAGATGCCAGCATGAGTGTGGTTCACCGCAGCTCTGAAAGAATGTCATGTCAAAGCCCAGCAGTCACATAGCTTGACAGATCCTTTCAATTCCCTTGGAGGAGGAAAATTCCATCCTTCCCTGGGCGCTGCAGAGGGCAAACTGTCCATGGTGCCCACATCAACTTCACTTGGAAAAGTGAAATGGACTCTTTTCAATTTAGTTGGTGGAGGTCTGACTGAAGAGAGCGCAACCAGCCAACCTTAACAGAACTGACTGACTCCTTCATACTGCCCAGGTGTTCTTTCATAACCTGCCACATCCAGCTAATAGGCCTATTGTCTTCCCGCACTCTCCCCTCAGTGGTTAGGTGTCAGCTTTTTGGCACCCGGTGCTCAATACACAACTAATGAGAGTGATGTATGAGTTGGCTTGAATGCCACTCTACAGAGGTGGGTGAAACCATCCCTGGCAGAGGTTAGCAGTTTGACACCTTCATCCATGCAGTGTTTTTCCCAGTCAAAGCTACCAACGCATAGTGAATCCTTTCCTAATGGCATAATGGTACCCTTTGCTTTGATGAGACACTCCTGAACTTCAGATGTTCTACTTTGTCACCGCTGTGTTTCAATCACACACCGGCACGGAGCACAGCGAACGGAATGGGGGAGGCGGCCACCAGAAGTAGCAAGGTAAGCAAGAACCGATTGAGGACATGCCCAAAGGAAATCATAAGCTGTGTGAGACCAACAAAAAGGGTCCTTTGTCAAAAGCAAAATCAATGATGGACCGTAAACAACAAGACTGCGGTGAAGCAGTGCCTCGGCAGAGAGGCCTGATGGGAAGTCTCTGGTCCTGTCAGCAGCAAGGGATGGACGAGGAAGACGAGGCTCCCGTTTAAACTCACTGACAACCAGCAACGATGAGATAGTCACAGGCTCAAACCGAGTAATTGCTGAGATTGAGATCGCTGGGCTGATAAAACACAGTTAATTATATCATCTGAGGGTGTGGGATAGCCAAGCTTTCCCCATAGGTCGGCTTCAATCACCATATAGGCCACTTTAGGGCTGACTGCTGAGCCAGGAGGGGGTTTATGGATGGGCACTGGTGGCAGAGCAATGCCAGATGCACAGGATGCAGAGTGGGTGCAGAATACAGCGCATAACCTATTTTCAAGGCCTTAAGCAAGATTATTAACCGATTCCTGAGACAATACTCTTGCTGAAATCTCATTGGTCATATTGACCCTTACTGCTCTGCAGGGTACGTGACGAAACGAGAAAGAAGCCCCGCAGGCCCACCTCTTCTGAGCCGACATCACGCTGTGTCACTAACAGCGACATTCCTGCTGTCTCCTCCTTCCTAATGGATGGGCACTTGTCACGTGACTCTCTTTGTTCTCAGAGAGAGCATGAAAAGGGGCATCTGTAAAAGACCACCGAAGTACAGGATGTGACAGACATCGCCCATAACACCTGACTGAAGAGAAAACAAGGCGAGACCAAGCAGTGTCACAACCGCAGATGCTTTTAAATGGAAACAAATTAAATGTACAAGTGGAGTTGTCTAATGTGGGATGTTAACAATGGGATATATGATAGCCGCTAATAAATCAAGTGTTAACTTGGCTGAAGGTGTTTTTTTGAATTGGCTGAGCAGTGGAAGAATAGTAATACTACTGATCAGTAAACAACAAGCTGACGGTCAACACAGATGTTAAGACTTCAGGTCGACACCAGATTTTCTGTGTCAGGCTCCTTAACCTCTCTTCATTTGAAATGTGATTCTTGTCCCATGTAGATGATGCTCTCTGCATAAAACACAACGATGTGTGGGAAGCATAGCAACCACAGGCAAAACCTTCGTACTCGTATTACCATGAAATAATCCCAGTAGACAGAGGCTGAACTCTACTAAGGAGTTTCTCCCACGATGACAAAAATACCACTGTGTGCTTTGTTAAACTCATTTCCGCCTTCTATACTTCAACACACAAATCAATAAATCCAGGCCTAATGAGGGATGAAATGTTGCTGCAGTACCAGCATTATGGTAAATGGACTTCCCTGACAATCAAATGGGCTCCAGCAGCTATCAGTCCAATCATAGGAAGGATTAGGGTAATTAACATTTTCCAGACCCACAGAGTTTTTCAATCAAGTGTAAAGTTTTTAATAATCACAGACAAATGGGACAGCAGGGAATTATGCAGTGGACTTGTTCAAGCGCTCCTCCACAGCAGGGTTACCCTCCCATCTGCAAACACACTTCAGCTGGGTGGAATCTTTCTTCAATCCATTTCCACTTCTCTGTCGATATCAGCCTTTACGAAATCTGATTCAAATCTAAACAAAGCACGCAAGCTTGAAACGAAGTATTACGCCGACTTGATTCTGGGCCATGCAAACAAAGTCACACACCTGTAGCAATTCCCCAGTATTCCCAGTAGCTCCGAAGAGAGCGGCAGAAATCTTGGATTGCCGTGTGGGCAAACACAGAACGGTAGCATGCTGTAATGAATTGGCCAAGCCTATTAAATGAAATGAGCCCGACAATAAGCGGTTTTCATTTCATGACAGAAAGAGCAGAATATCGGCACTCAAAGGAACAATAGTTTATTATGGGCAAATGAACGTTTCGGCCAGGGGCCTTCCTCAGCATCTTTCATTCCATGACCCCAAGAAACCCACAGCAACCAAATATAATCACAATGCACTGGTTATAAGTCATGCCCTGGCACTTTCTAAAAACAGATTACAATTCCCATTACGAGTTTCAGACGGCAATTTCAAAGATTTTGTGTAAGGACTAAGGTGTAAGGACTAAGGTGTAAGGACTACCCTTATGTGCTTAAAGCTGTGACTAGATGAATGCTGTTCAGTTTCAAAAGGTGGGAAAAGCCACTAAATGAGATTTCTCTCACATTTCATTCCGTTTCAAATCCTGTTCCCCTCTCTCATGTAAGTCCCTTTGGGTGGAGAGAAGATGCTTTCACCAGCTGCAGCTCTTATGTTTATTGCAGGTCATCCTGAGTCAAGTTTTTCTTTGCTTCGCTGTTCCTTTGTCAATTAAATCTGCAGTTGTTTAATCCAATAGGGTAATGAAATTAACCTTTTCAACCACTGAGCAATACATCACAGCTAAAGAAGACAACCACTATAGAGAGGGTAGCACTGGCCAGCACTCTGCAGCATGCCTGCCAACACATAGGGTAAGGGAACAGCCAGACTCCAGGTTACACACTATGCATTTCCAGGGCATTCTGCCATATTAGGCCGCATGAGATTTGGACATTTCCTGTTCTTCCTATTTTTACAATGGATACAACAAGGTAAAATCACTTTTTTTCCAGCTAAAAATTGACATACTACATTTTTGTAAAAATCTCAACAATACTATGAAACTCAGTGGTAAAACTGGACAAGAGAAACTCTCACTGGACAAGAGAAACTCTCAGGCAAATAAGTAAAAGCACCAATATGAAGCCTAGCAGTATATATGACTTTCAAGAGGTAATAAGAAATAATAATTATTTGTACTGTCCCATAGCACAAAATCACCATAATATATCTGCAGGGGTTGATAGGGTTGTTGATCAATTTTACTTTTTGTTGATCTAAATTAGTGTTGAGATTTCTGTTTTTCAAAACACACTTTCTGGCCTGCTACGCTATTTTCCCCAAACTCCCCACCTATTGGAGTTTGAAGACGCTCCCAATCAGGGTGGCCAGGTCAGCGGTTTTCCCACATAATTGGGCTAGTTATCAAATTGAATCGCGGGTCAAATTAAAATGCAGCAGGTTTGGATACATTTTTTATGTGCTGTAGCTATGATCTGATAGTGAAAGTAAATTGCAGTATTTCAGTGTGTGTGGCCTATGACTGGTGTGTGTGTGTGTATGTGTGTGTCTATCTATCGGTCTCTCTGTATGTATGTATTGTGGCAGACGGAGGGAGTTTAGGAGGGGAAAGGTGAAGGAGGGGCAGTGCGGGCAGGTTCCTGAAGGGGCGCTAAAGCCCAGAGACGGTCGTCCGCCCCAATTAGCGGCAGATGCGAGGCAGCTGAGGCAAAGAGGGAGAGCGGGCAGGGCCAATCGGGAGAGAGAGCGGCAGGGTTTAAATAGGGGGAGAGAAATGGAGAGAGGTGTGTGACCCATGGGAGGTAGTGGAGGATGAGGGAGAGATTGTAAGAGCGAGCGGAGAGCCATAAATGAGCGTGTGACGTACCGGACTGAGGACCCTGCTGTGTGCCGAATCCCTGACCGTCGGAGGACCCTTCTTGTGCTTGACCATTGCCTGTCTGACTACCCTTCTCCTGCCTTGACTGAACCACAACCACCCCACCCTGAACATTGTGTATCCGGGACTAACCCATTCCCTCCCTCACGCAGGAAATAAAGAGATGTTTCGGGTAAATCGCTGTGTGGACAGTACCTTTGTTATTTCCGTCCCGGTGGACACTCCCTTCTCCCCGAGTGTGCCACATATGGTGGAGAATGCGGGCGAAGTTGCGTTTTGGCCGGAGATAATGAGACCCACACGGAGAAAAACAATGGAAGACCCAGACCTGGGAGCGCAGTGGGCACAGATGGTGGTCGATAACCAGCAGCTGGAGAGGGAGTGAACTCACCGACCTGAAGGCTACAGTGGAGAGACTCGTGGCGGAACCGGGTCGGGAGAAACTGCAGCTCACTGCCCAGCTGGAGGTACAGCGGGGGCAGGTGTGCAACCTCACCCGGGAGCTGGCATCGGTCAGAGAAAAGACGGGTAAATCGCTGGGTGGACAGTACCTTTGTTATTTCCGGCCCGGTGGACACTCCCTTTTCCCCCCGAGTGTGCCACAGTATGTATGTATGTATGTATGTTTGTATATATAGGCCTAGGCGTGCGCACACACACAGACACAGGCAAGGAGACACAAATTCTACAAATCAAAAATAATGAAATTTGAAAGCAGCTGAGATTGAGATTAACCTGATGTCTTTTAGACATGTGCTGTGTCTTCGGGTCTCATTGATTGGAGCAAAGGACAGCCAGGCAGAGAGCTTACTAGTCAAGCTGCAGTAGGAGATGGGAGAAGCTACACAATGAGGACTACATCAGTTTTACTACTTGAGAGATTATTTGATTATATTGATTATGTGGGAAGGTTTAGATCCCTAGTCTTAGTTAACATCACAAATAAATAAATACATTTTTAAAGATAAATGCTGATGCCTGTAATCTCTCTTTATCTTTTACTTTATTTATGACTCCATACTCTAAATAGAATTTCTAAGTAACACGTATAATTTTATATAATTCAAACTCACATTTGCATTGGCATTCAATCTAAAAATAAAATAAATGCAGGCATATA
>OMOT01076898.1:0-11071 GCA_900312575.1 Acanthochaenus luetkenii | reverse complement strand
ACTACAGCAGTATGTCAGAAGAGAAATTACCAAAAGAGACAAACAACCATATATTGATTAATAAGTAAAAGTAAACCAACAATCAGAAATGGAAAAAGTCTCTGAATTACCTTTGAAAATAGAGCAAGAAATCAGGTTTTTTGGGGGGAACATGTTAAAAAACAGTCTTGTAAAACCTCTGGACATTATAAACTGTAAAGTCCATGAAACTAAAGCCCCTTCATGTCTGCTTTCTCACTTCTTGGAGATTGTAAGGCTGCCTTCCTGGAACTGGGGAATTTCCCACCTCGTAGTGAAACTGACGCTTGAGTGACGCATTTTGGATTAAAAATAACTTTGAAATTGATACTTTTCAAAGGGCATCAATACCAAATGAGTAGCATGTGAGTATCGAAGTATCGATACCATTTTAGATCCGCCCATCCCTAGTGGACATTCATTTCCCAATTTAGCCGCATCATCAGCAGATGGTTACTGTAAAATGATGACGCAGACTTGAAAACTTGTTTAACAGGCCAAAAAATGCAATAGAGTTTCGTTCTGTGTCACACTGCTCCGTGTGCGTTTGTTATTCCAGTCCACGTGTAGAGAACGTAAAGCGGGGTCGGGAATGACGTAAAATACAGCCGTAAAGCAGTTCTGCTGCTTTTTTGCAGCAATGGCGATAGAAACGATAGAGGAAAATATCTACGATAGACATTTTTCTATCGCCGCATGATATATATCATATCGAACAGCCCTATTTCCTACCCCATGTCTCTGCTTTCCTTTATTTAGCCAGTGTCCTTATTTTGTATCTTGCACAACATATCTCTCTTCCTCTTCCTCTGTAGGCGACTACATCCTTGACACCAAACCTAAAGAGATTTCTGAGGCCCAGCGGCTAAACTACGAGCAGGTAAGGCCTAATCACTGCAGAGACCATTATTACTAAATGTGTGCATAAGCAAGCTGCCGACTGTTCATGGTGTTTGAGGAGCATAGGGCTTGTGGGATTCTCTCTCTCTCTCTCTCTCTCTCTCTCTGTCTCTGTCTCTGTCTCTGTCTCTCTCTCTCTTTCTCTGTGTGTGTGTCTGATCCTTAATTGAGTGAAAGCAGCAGTTTAACTTGAGGTCCCACTTAGTTTCCGTTATGCACACAAAATATCTCAGCGTTGCCATTTTGTGACTGCTGTTCTCACGGCCATTATAGACTCTGTACAGCAGTATACAAAGTGATGTGCTACTCTGATGTGTTTCACACTCGTATGCAGTGCAGCTGTGTCTGTACACTCCAGTGGCTTTGCACAACATTTGCATTGAGGTTGCAGAGGTCAGCACATGCTCTGTAATATGGAAATAAGCAGTGGGTTGATTGCAAGCCATATAAAGCTGCAGCTTAGTTGCGGGGTTTCCACTCCTATAGGTTACATAAGATGTGTCTGACAAGGTTAGACTTAGAGATGCATGGCTGGGTTCCGCTCCTGGCTGGCACTGAGGCTGTGTGTGCGTGTGTGTGTGTGTGTGTGTGGCTCACATGGAGAGGCACTCAAGAGATGGAGCGCCAAGCCCAGCTCCGGCTCCCCTGCTTCCTCCCATCTCTGCTGTCTGCCTACCGTGTGGGAGGAGCCCTGCCTCTTCTCTCCACTCTTGTGTGGCAGGGAAGCAGCACGTCTGTGAATGATTTCAATCCACACTTGATATATAATAATGCGCAGTCTCCTCATAGCATGCTCTCTGGCATGGTCTTTCTAAATGTACGTTGAGCTGAAATATGTCCTCTTGAATGCAACAGTGGTGTCCTCCGCTCGCACAGTACCGGTAAAGTAAGGGAGCGGTTAGCAATTGTGTTGCATAGTAATTATGGGTGGTCTAATCCTGGACGCCGGCCCAGAGCACGGTGCTCTTTCGCATATGGGTGTCCTTATGTCTGTATGACCCTGTGTGTGTGTGTGTGTGTGTGTGTGTGTGTTGGTGGTGTGCGTGGCTCTAGGTGCTGTGGTTGATATGTGGAGTTTGAAGGAGACTACAGTGGGTGGCTCAGTGGTTAGCGCTGTTGCTTCACAGCAAAAAGGTTGTGGGTTCAAATCTCCGCCTCTGTCCTTTCTGTGTGGAGTTTGCATGTTCTCCCCGTGTTCGCGTGGGTTTTCTCCAGGTGCTCCGGTTTCCTCCCACAGTCCAAAGACATGCAGGTCAGGTGAACTGAAGACTCAGAAGACTTGCCATAGATGTGTTTGTGTGCAGTATGGTATATGGTGTGTATGATGCAGTGTAGTATGTATGTAACATAGTGTATGTATATGATGACGTATGTATATATGATGCAATGTAAAGCCCTTTGAGACATGTTTGTATAAAAGGGCTATATAAATACACTTGATTGATTGGCAGGGCTCTAGGATGCTAGAACCTGGGATCGAGGAGAGAGCGAGTCTCTAGTGTGCTATGTCAAAAAGTATTCTCTTCTTCACATCTTAAGAGGTGTATTTTTATTGCTTTTTTGCCTTTTGTTTTGGATAGTTTTGACAAATTTGAACTGAAGCTGCCCTGATTTTGAAGAGAGCTGTATGAGTCCATAATAGATAGGCCTAGTACTATTTATAAATTCAGCTTCAAAACATCATCTGTCACAGGAGCATATGAGGATTAAAATAGCAATTGCTTGGATGGTATTTGGCTTTTGTTAAATATTTACTCAGAGGAGCTTTAGAAGCAAGAGTGTAGTTTTGTTCTGCTTCAGTCTCAATGTACTCATGTGCTTTATAGGACCATTCATCCATGATGACAGTGTTTGAGCATGGGAAGAAATGTATTATTGTGTTTAAGATGCCTCCTTTTATTTGAATTTGTCCTGAAAATATGGATTGAAGCCAAGAATGTTTGTCATTCACAAAACTTTTCTTCAATTCATTTTTACTTTTGTTCGACCCCTCGATTTTGTGCATGCCCACAGGCGTATCTGATGATGAATGCCAATTGTTTGTAAATTGGATGTGCATGCCTGTTGAGGTAGATGTGTATTGACTTAAGGGTCATGTGCAAATAAGACAGCGCTAATGGAAAGGTGGAGCATCCATGGCAAAGAGACCCAAGAAGAAAAACTCTGAAACAGAAGTGTTGTGTTCCACTTCACATTAACAGCACTTACAGTTGACTGGAGCAGCTCTAGCAGGGCAGACATTTGACGAACTGACTCCTGTGACGACGCCATGTTGAAAGTCACTGAGCTCTTCAGTATGGCCCATTCTATTGCCAATATTTGTCTATGGAGATTGCATGGCTGTGTGCTTGATTTTATATACCTGTCGGCAATGGGTGTGGCTGAAATGGCCTAATCCACTAATTTGATGGTGTATCCGCATACTTTTGGCAATGTAGTGTATATAGTATGGTATATCACATGTAGATGATATACTGTAGTATGTAAAGCCCTTTGAGACACGCTTTTGAGGAAGGGCTATATAAATAAACTTGACTTGACTTCAAAATACAGAGAGTCCAGAGCAAGTCTATGCTGTGCTATTATGCTACTGTGGAAGTGAATCCAACACAAACACAGACAAATGTGAGTGATGCCGTGCTAATCAGCAGATCTCAAAGCGCGCATCTGTTGTTATTCAATTGAAGCCTTCTGCACCAATGTAATGTGGTCCCTGCTAATAATTTCATAATACAGTGTTAAAAAATATAATTACAAAATACTATGACAAATAAAGAACTGTATTCACAATGTGTACCATATTAACAATGGGGGAAAAAACAGTCGTAAAAAAATAATAATATGTGCAGCAATTCAGAATTGAGCATGACGGCCTGTGGTGTGAACATAGCATTTAGATTTATTTTGATGAAACTTGTATGGACCCTGAAATTGGTATGACTGATGGCAGTCGTGCAGATTAGCACATGATGTCATCTAGCCCTCATGACAGGGCCAAAGACCCCCCTTAAACCAGGAAAAACCCTGAACTATGATGTTTCCTTACACGGTACAAAATATTAGCGAAATGGCAACAGTTGCAACTAGCCATCCTCAATTTTCTTCTGAGCATAGGTATTAGGACAAATTAACAGTGTAAATTAGAGTCATTTAAAGTTGAAAAATAAATAACTGCATGAAGTTTATGACCCATCACTATCACCAGATTTTTGATACCTTACTTCGAGATGGTGGTAAATTATACACTGAACACTCAGTGGGATTTCAGCTGTGGGATGGACCCTGACCTATAGTTCTCTGTTATTGTGTGGAATAAATGGATAACTCTCTGACTCAGTGTTTAAGCCCTGAAATAGTATATCAAACCAAAAACATTGCTCACCTATTTGCATGCCTCAGGTTATACAGGGAACCAGAGAAATGTTTATATATTCCACACCGTAGGACAGAGTCCATCCTGCAACTGAAATCCAATTGAGATGCAAGAGGCAGCATTTAGGGCTTGCAAGATTACACCAAAGGAAAACATCACTCATCTAGTGATGGTAGTAATGAGTCTTAAAGTTTACACAGAAATTGTGTGTCAAGTGATATAGCGAAATTTACTTGCAGTTAAAGGAGAATACCGGTCATTTAGAGTTATAGCTCACTTACTGTCTTTTTTAACATTTAATTGTTTTAAAATACAAACTTTATGGTGTCAAACCTAGCTTGAAATCAGCAGCTGTCCTGGGTAACAAAGACGCCCCAAATAAAAAGACAAGGATGTGACAAAAACAAGATGTTTGAGGGATTATTTCCTGGCCGAAAGTTCAATTTCTTCCTGTGGGCGTCAGGTGATTGACAGTAAGCAGAGTGTAACGTAATGCACGCTCCGATATGAAAACACTCACGCTCAGTGAAATAATGATAAAACAGAAACTTTGACAAATCCAAATTAAGGCTTCATGTTTACTGTGATGGATTATCTAACTCGGGCAATTTTGGGCAAAGTATGGTGGTTTTTCATAATATACAATAATGAATGGCAGCAAATGGCTTCTTCTGAGGTTGGACAAAGAGCCCTGATATCTCCAACTATGCTGACTGTGTGGAGACACCATCAGGAATAATGTAAAGGAGAGGGGCAATCTAGACGATTTGTGCAAATGAAACAAAAAACACCGGTATTATCCTTTAATGTCTCCTAATACAATTGCTGAGCTGATGTTGTGGACTGGGCGGAGCCTATGTTTCCGTAATATGTTCAAATATGGAAGCAAACGTTATCATTCAAGAGAAGATTTGGTTAGGTAGACCTCAAGCTCACTTTATTTAATCCCAGTGCTGCATCGTATAGTGCTGCATCATTATCACAGTTTCTAACAGAAACCTGTACCCTAAATTCGAAACCTTGTTCTCCTTGTTCCCCAGAACATGAGTGATGCCATGGCAGTGCTGCACAAGCTGCAGACAGGTCTGGATGTGAATGTGAAGTTCACAGGGGTGCGAGTCTTTGAGTACACCCCAGAATGCATTGTGTTTGATCTGCTGGACATCCCCCTCTACCACGGCTGGCTGGTTGACCCCCAGGTGAGACTGACCAGTGGCGGGCGGTGACCTCTGGAGTTGGGCATGCTCCCCCTGTCCTGTGCCACCTGGACACGGTCAAGCTCTTCTTCCTGTCTTTGCTCTGCTGTTCTCTTCATTTCACTCACACAATACTCCAAGCCCTTATACATCCTTTTGCAATGATATTCCTTTTTTTCTTCAAAAGTCCTATTTGACGTAAGTAAAGTAAGTAAGTTGGTGTGTGTCACTGTGCTAATCGGGCAAAGGAAGTACCAATCAGCTAGCTGGTGGCAGTGTTGCGAATGCGTGTTTCCAAGATAAGCTGGTTCACAGACAGCTTTTCTGCCCACCTTTCTCACCATTCTCAGAGGATACATGCATTACAACTGGAAATGACAAAGAGCGCATGCGCGAAGTAAGATGAATGCTCTACAGCTTTTCTACGGAGACCCCGTGGCTCACGGCGAGGACTTTTTTTATTGCGTTACCCACCACATCGCAGTATTGCAGTTTGAAAATAAATTAATTGTACAGTAAGAAACAAACATTGAAATGACACTTTTAAATGTAAATACTGCTTGTTAATTTGAATAAAATAATATATTGAAATTGAAAAACAATTAAATTACATTTTAATATGTAAATGCTCATAATTTTCAAATGCCTTTGTCATGCTTATTATGACCGCTCGCCACTGAGACTGACCTTCCTCACTGCTGATCTCTCTTGAACCCAACTTGTTCCCTTATCCCGTCACCTCTCCCTGTGCATCTCTCTCTCATCCACCACCATTGTGATATTCTGTCAGCCACCCCTTGTTGTTTGTGTGAAATCAAGTCTACACAATGGGCTTGAAGATGAACACCCTGTCAATAGCTGCAGCTCCTACTGTGTATGTTTTCCTCTGTTGTGAACATTATAGAATGCTATTGTAGCTTGTTCTTCCATATATAGTAAAACAGTACAAAAGCTTGGCGAATGCTCTTTTCCCTAAGATTTGTTTTTTAAATCTTTGTTTTCAGATGCGTGACATTGTCAAGGCAGTAGGCAATTGCAGCTACAACCAGCTAGTAGAGAAGATAATATCCTGCAAACAGTCAGACAGCAGTGAGGTGGCAGGGGAAGGTGAGTGGTTTTAATGTAGCATTGCTTTCCCTCTGTCCTTCCCTATTCCCGTCCACTTCCTTCTCCTACGTCTATGTTGCTTATTAAGGCCCACATTTCACTGCTCTGTTTCTCTGTTTGTGTCCTGTGTAGTTGAAGGTGAAGTAAAAGAGCAAAGGTATAAAGTGACAAACCTAATTTCATGTCTAAACACAAAAGAGAATGACATTGCCTCTATCTCTTAAGTTTACACATTGCAGTCCAGTATCAAATTCTTCATTGTTTACAACCGTGCAGAGTAATGAGGTTTTACAGCATAACATTCATTCAGCTGCACATCCATTACACGGGGTATGTGTATTTATATGGGTATGTGTATTGGACTGCACAAAACCACTGACCCAGTCCAGATGAAGCCAAGCACACGTGGCTACACAACAAGTGAGCTGCTTCCACAGCTCATAGTAGCCCTCCCAGCTGTTTACAACTTCTCCTCTGCAAATATTCTCTCGTTCAACACTGTGCTTCCTATTCAGTTGTCAGCTGGGGAGCTTCCAATTCTAACCATCAAGATCTCCGCCTTAGCCGATGATGAATCCTTGCATTCACCCCATTCTGTTGATGTTTGATGCTGCTGGCTGGCCACCAGTTGACCATTACTGGTTAAGAGATAAAATAGCACTTCATACCACATTTAAATGGAGCAGCCCTTAAATGTGCCCTGACTCCATTCATAAAAGTCTCATAAACCTTCTTTGTATTTGTCATTGACACATTTTAATGGGCTTAATTATGACATATGTTCACCATATAGGACAAACGCCAATCATATAGCTAAAATTGTTGTTCTGTCAGCCTTCTAAGTGTCCATTCCAGCCTTTCTAGGGCAGCCTTTGTCTATTTCTCCGTCTGTTTGTGTTTCACACTCTTACTCCAAATTGAATGTCACTCTTTCTCAGTAATGTCTGTTTATATTGAGTCCACTATAGTAACTATGGCTTCCAATCGCAAGCAATCCAAATGTTCAGATAGCCACTATAAACGCCACAGCAGGGTTTCCAACATGCTTTCCAAACGGTAACCAGTATGCATGAATGAGTATGGACTTATTTACCTAGTTTGATGATTGATTGTAGCGTAGGTGATATATCCAGTGGCCCATGGCAAGTAGGTGATGACAGGGTGATGAAAGTGCTGATCCCCCAAAAAGGTCATTTACAAGTGACAAACAAATCCTATAAAATGAAAACACAAGGAGTAAGTGGTTGAACAACTATGCACTGCCGTTTTCCTGAGCTAACTAATTGGCTACCTTCAACGCCTTATTAACAACCCACAGGTCAATAGGTAAGTGATAGGTAAGGCTTTTCAAAATAAGAGCACTTCATAAAGAACTCTAAATCAGACAACTATCCTCATTGTTGGTCAGTTTTTTTAGTATTTTAATTTTGTAGTTGTATTATTGTGTTTCTCCTTTGTACATTTGTGTATAATTCAGTCTGTTGCTGCAAACTTCTAATAAAGTCTACTACTACTACATAACGTAAAAAACAATTTCCTAACACGAATCCTCTCTCATACGTTCATTTTTTACCTGTCTGTAAATAAATTACATGAACTAAGGACGTAAACCAAAAATACAAGCAAAAATTTAACTTGTCAATATTAACAAAACGGCTCCTACAGTATCACTTAGGATACAGGTTATGGGTCCATGTTGCTGCATTTGCTTTGGACTCACAACGTCAATCTCTCCCTCTTTTTTCCTATATGTTTTGTCTTCTCCCTCCCTTCATTTTCTGCCACCGGTAGGCATTGTGGCAGAGCAGTTTCTGAGCAGCACAGCCACTCAGTTGACGTACCACGGCTTATGTGAGCTCACATCCACTGTACAGGAGGGAGAGCTCTGTGTCTTCTTCAGGAACAACCACTTCAGCACCATGATCAAATACAAGGTATAAACACAATGTACTGACTACACCAATACCATGACTGTTGGCATTACTTATACGAGGGAAGACGGTGAGTATCACTCACTATGGAGTTTACTGTACAATTTGCAGCAACTTCATTAGGTCAGGCTGTATTATCATCCATCCCTCCAGTGAATGACATGGGGTGGGAAGCCTTTTACCATTAAAATTGATGAAAACTCCCTATGTAAATGTAACGGATATGCAACATAACAGGACAAACCACTAGAGATTTCACTTTTTATTCTAATAGACCTCAATCTTTCTCAAGAATAGATTTTTTCTATACAATATCTATACAAATAAAATGTCAACATTAACCAAATTTATTCAGGAAACCAGAGACTTTTAATGATCTTGTTACAGAGAACGGAATACCACAATCTCAATATTTATTATATTTAATATTAATTTACAATTTATTTATCAGTCCTTTTCAAAAACAGCGATTGTATAAAATGCTGCATTAGTGAAGGATCATATTATATCTACTATGGGAATGTATGAAAATTGAAGAATTATGGTTTGGCATAACCAACCAATTCCAGACATTCAATAAAATAGATACACCTTTAAGCCTTCAAGTTCAAGTTCATTTATTTATATAGCCCTTTTTCACAAGCTTGTCTTGAAGGACTTTACAGAAAATGAGCCAAACTAGATCTACCTGAACAACAATCAATGGAATTACAAAATAGTATAAGACAAACATAGGGAGACAGAACAAAGCACAAGACACACAATATCTATTTTTAGCAGGACATATCAAGCCTACCTATTCTATAAGGCCTAAACTACCCGACACCACCAGCCTTAGACCCTCGAGGCATACAAGGAGAAACTTCCAAGAAAACCTTGGGTGGGCCAAGTCAAAGAGGAATCCCCCACCAGGACGGCTGAGTGGGGAACAGGTGCCGGGACAAACAGTGGAATGTACCATAGCATAGGCAGTGACAGTGACACAGGAAACAGATAAGGCGATAGAGGCAGACAGATTGGGGCGCGGTCGGCGTTATTGCCAGGATGCGACAATCCATGCATTTTAACATACTCATCAGAAATAAAAGAGAAAACAAAACAGACAGACACACTCAAGTGAGCATTGATGACCGTAAGAGCCAGGGCAGGAGCTGGTGACCGTAGGGACTAGGGCAGGAGCTGGTGACCGTAGGGACTAGGGCAGGAGCTGGTGACCGTAGGGACTAGGACAGGAGCCGGGGCCATAGGAGTCCACTGCATGGTAGGGACATGAGAAACATGCATTGTTGGAGACTTGTCATAATTACAATAAATACAATAAAGAATCATGTAAAACTAAACATTTTTCTTTCAATATGCATGGTTACAAAAAAGGTAACTGATTGACTCAAACATACCAACTTATAAAGAATGGATTAACGAAGCTATTATGATTAACATGGAAAGAAATTGCTTCTGCTCTGCAACAAGATTTTACTGAAACATGGGATCATGTCTTTATAATGTTCAATTTAAAGCCACAACTTGATGCGTTATACATTCCTTACATTTTCTATTAATGTAGGCAAAGAATGTTGAGAATCAGAGTGTAGTCTGAGAAGAAAGTCTGGTGGGATGAAAGATGGGACTCGCAGGGAAGTGGAGGGGAGTAGATTGACCCGGGAACACTGAGACACTAAAGTATTTATTTGACCTGAATTATTTGTGAGTGCGTATAGTTGGAATTTATGTTTATGTCAATAAATGATAAAGCTGTACTCTGAAGAGGGGGGTTGGTAGGCGGGTCCCAAAAAAAGACGCGGGTGTGTACTAACAGTCAAATCCGTGACGTCGTGATGAAGTGTGCGTGTTGTTTGACACTGATAAGTTGTGTAATGTGTCAAGTACGTGTGTGTCTCCTAGGGCCAGCTGTACCTCCTGGTCACGGACCAAGGTTTCCTGACAGAGGAGAAGGTGGTGTGGGAGAGCCTCCACAACGTTGATGGAGACGGCAACTTCTGTGATTCGGAGTTCCGATTGCGGCCTCCTTCTAACCCAGAGACCGTGTACCGCGGACAGCAGGACCAGATAGAGCAGGTCTGAACACTGATGATGAAGGCAAGGCTGGCAGACCCAGCATTTATCTACCCGGAACCGCATTCATATGTTGTGCCTGGTAACATTACACGGATCCTCACTGCCCCGACGGTGCTCTCCTTAGGCTTTCCGCTCAGTTGTGGTTGTTTAGCAGAATTGATATAAACGCTGGGGGGGAGAGAAGACGCACAAACTACCCCGAGAAGGAGGGGAATGGCACAAAGTCATCAAAATGCATAAATAATAAAGAAGGGAAATCGAATGAATTTGAGAGTGGCCGTCTGTACTTCTCTGCTTCAACTGCACTCCATCCCAGGCTGAGAGAATTGTAAGGGGAAGTTCCTCAATAATAGATGTGTAAAAGCTCCCCATACCGGCATTTTAGACAGACACGGAGACGAACGCACACACACACACACACCCCTCTGGTTAAGACACTTGAAAGCCTGAAAAGCACATGGCAGGGATGC
>OMOT01076897.1:0-15686 GCA_900312575.1 Acanthochaenus luetkenii | reverse complement strand
AGAAGTTTTCAGTGGCAGCATAACAATACAGCCATTTCTTAATGAAATACAATCCAACTGTAACTGGTTGGTTTTTATATGGTTGGACTTTTAACACAGAAACATTCAGAAGAAGATATTTTGATTAATCATTTCCATTTTGTACCTTTCCAGTACAGCCTGAAAACAGTCCAACAAGAAGTGGACCTCCACAGCTCCATAACATGCTATTGACTTACAAATCCGTTTTACATGGGTTACAATATAATACTATATTAATAAAATAATCAGCATTACAATAACAATAAAATAGAAAACCAACATATATGTACAGTAAGAAACGCTGAATAATTGTGGTATTACAAGTGAACTGAATCACTGATGAACGACATGTACAGAGTATCGGTGTTGAATAACTGTCTGACCAGTGGAGCCTGAACTCTTCGTCACCTCGTCACAGGGTTTCTTGTGTTCCGTCTCCGTGCTTAGTTCAGCTCTCACGGTTAAACTGTGTCGACTCCGTTGCAAACGAAGTTAAATACCTGTGATCTCCGTCCCACAGGCGTCATAATGTACAGTTACGTTACCTTTTGTTCGCGATCGCCTTTCGAAAATGCCGCGAAACAGCAGAAATGTACCGTGTGTGTGTGCGTAAGAGCGCAGCACAGCCCCGCCCCTCGCACAGAAAGAGAGAGAAAGAGAGCTAGAGAAAGCGGCAAACTACATTATGTTCAGGACGTTTAAATGCCTCAAAAAACAAATTTGCCACAATATAAATCTCACTCCATAATATTTAGAGTACCTACCGATAGCAGAAACGATAACGTCGGATCTTATCGATACTCCGGTTTTTTTACTAATTTAGAACCGGGTTTCGGGGGGCATCCCTAATCATCAGCGACCGGATATCATTGCAGAAGGTGGTGAAAATCGCCCATCACATAACCAAGACCTCACTCCCATCCATCACTTCAGTCTACGAGAGGTGGTGCTTACGAAGGGCACGCAACATCATCAGAGACACCTCTCACCCCAGCCATGGACTGTTTATCCCCCAACGTGGCGCTCGCTCTGGGACACACTGCCGCAGCCTCACGGGCAGAACCAACAGAACGACTAACAGCTTCTTCCCCTCAGCTGTCAGACTGTTGACAAAGCACTCTCATACTGCCTAGCCCATGTAGATCATGATATGCAATTATGTTCTTAAATTGGTTGTACATATGCCTATAGTGTATATAATATACCACTTATAAAGTATTGTTTTTGTTGTGGTTTTTTTACAGTATGTCTACCCACTGCACTTACTGTACAGATTGCTGGATCTTAATGTATATACTCTTCTATTGTTTATTATTATTTGTATATATGCATATAATTGCTGGTTTGCACTCTGCTTAGACACCTAATTTCATTGCATTGTGCTTGTACTGTGCAATGACAATACAGTGAATCGAATCTAATCTAATGTTCTATCAGAGAAGAAATATTTACCACAAATACATCTGTTGTGCATTTAGGATCTTAAAGCGTGTTAAAATAGGGCAATGTATCTCAATATAGCCCAATGCAAGAACAAAAACTTCCAAAGATTAGGTAGATATCTTGTCAACATGTGAAAACTGGAATCAAATAAAACTTCCAATGTGTACTAAGCATACTAAGTTCAATTTGATTGAAAACAGATTTGGTTTTATTCTTCTCAAACATACAATATTTTCAATTATAAACATATCCCTTTTGATATTGTATTTACAAACACAAGCTGTTTCTTTGGCATGTTTGGAGTAATCTATTAATTATCCACATGTTAAGTTGCCACATGTTTACCAATGTTTGCCAGTAGTGGCAATCTACAGTAAACTTCTGACACTAAGGTCTAATTTCATGTTAACATTTACTGCCATAAACGAATTTGCAGGACATTGTCCCAAAGATTCCACAATATATAAAAAAATGTTTTTCCCCTCATAAGAGGATTATGACATGTGGGTTATTTCTGGTAGGTTTTAACATTTTTACCCATTTGTTTTAATGCTTAGTTATGATATGTTTAATTTAGGGCCAGACTGGAACAGCACTTTTGAATAAATTTTGGGGGACTGAAAACTGCATATTACCGATTCTCTGAAAATAGACTCAATTACCTGAGAACAAATCCTTGCATGATTTAGGGATGTGCATTTGACCTGAATTCCCTGTTCGAGTACTCTCGTGAAATTAGTAACGAATACTCTGTAACGGCCCCCGTTTCCAAATCCAGGAAATTGGTACTCTAAATTATTGATGAGTATTTAAAAGGCTGTGGTGTCCTTTAAAAAAAAAAGTTTATAAAAAAACTGAGACCTACCGCTACCAAAACAACACTCACAAGTGTATTTTGTCCAAAAGGAAAGGCACAGCAGCATTACAACGCAGCTGGAAAAATTATCCGCTCACTCCATGCCTCCATGTCGGTATCATATGAAACTAGACACTACTACTAAGCACAGAATAGCCGAGCTAAACAACTAATTTCTTTAATATTTCTAAAACACAGGGACCTAACATCACAATTATTCAAATGTTTTCCCATGAATATCATAATATACAAACATCAATAATATAGCTGAGCATAAATAGCATAATACAAAACACTTGGACAAATACTATCCAATAATATCTGATGCATCTGTCAAACCCTGCTTCAAACAGGCATGAGCTCATATGTAACACATTACCTTTGAGTTAGCAAGTAATAAGTTGTAGGGTCTAACTGCACAATCATGAGCTATCAATCCCAGGCAGCACAAACTAAACTACGCATAACTTCCCAAAACAGGTGGGAAACTAACCTTTTCCTCCACCTGCCACAGTGGCAAGTGAATCCAACAGATCTCACCTGTCACTATGAATTTGTTCCAACCAAAATGGCTGTCTGAATATAACATATCTTCCATAGATTTCAAAACGCATGCCTAGTGGCTGATGGAATTGACAAACTCATCAGCCACCACACAAAATGTACCATCATTTTGCTTGTGACTGCTGCTAATTTCCTATTCTGCAAACATTACTCAACACAACAAAACACTTTGTATGGCAGTGTATGGACAACATACTATCATTAATGTGTTAATCCAAAATTGCACGAATTTGCTCAACAGTAGCAGCATCCATACCATGTAATCCTCAATTCATCAACATGCGAGTGGCCAATGCACAATATGACTACCAGAAATTACATTTGGGATACGTTGTTGTCTCAAATTAACCCTCTCAGTTCGGCCTACACTCAGCCAAGAACCTGGTGAAAAGATTGCTTCTTTATGCATAAATAAGTCTGTAAATTTAGATAGTGATTTATCAATCCTGGTATATAAAAGCAATCCGCTTATAATGTAATCATTCTTATCCACATAGGTGTACAAATTCTGCTTTGCCTCTTAACAGTGTAAATAGCTAATCAACAGAGCTGAACTGGTATTAATTTGGAAACCACACAAATTCCTGAAAAATTATGTTAGCTAATAAGATGTCTTGATTATATCCTATAGTTATACAAAATAGGATGAAAACAACTTAAGAACAGAATAATGGAAACATTAGTAATATTATACACAGTTCACATCTGGCCAAAGCAGCATATAAACTGACCTGTAGCTACACAGAACCACTAACTGGAACCACACAAACTAAAAATAAATTATATAATTTATATCCAGTCTAAGAGCGCAAAAGAGTGAGAGCAATTCAGTCACTATACCACTACTTAATCATGTTACCTCGTGCAAAGAAATATCACTTATCTGCCAATTAGATCTAGTTTTCTCTCAGGAGAGTAGAGTTGCACAGATGTGTATAATGGGGAGAAGAAAGTTAATGAGTAAACACGTTCAAATTCTCAAACACTTCAGATGACCACCATCATCTTTGAAGCTAATCATGCTATGTACAGCACTAAAACAGTGTTCAGTGGCTCAAATCCTATTTTGACTTCAAGTTTCCAAAGCAAGTCCACTTGTACTATTTCAAGTACTGCATGGCAGATTTAAAATTCCTTACACGCCTGAGGTACAGGAAGGAAAACGGATGACACTGTGGGAGATGGGGTCATGGAAGTAGGTTACCTAGTATTCTAAATAATGAATTCACTTGACTATCATCACGCACAGCATGCCAGCTGTTGTACATGAGGAAACCAAACACCATAAACCAAGTTATCATGTATGATACTTAACGTTAATGTTCTGAAATGTCATATCAAACTCAGCAAGTGCTTGTTGACAAGTGTCACTAGTAATGTAAAACTCTAAATCCAACATAAAGCAGAAATACATCATAGGGATTACTTTGGACAGACTAGTTAATTAATTAACAAGTCTACCTGAAATATAAATGAGGATCAAGACTAGTTTGTAAAGACAATCAAGTAACACACTATGGAGATGCTCTATTAGCAAGAATTAGCCTACATTTCTACTTTTGATTTTATTTACTAGGTCTACTTCTTTATAATGACGTGTTGTTACATGTTTAATGTGACCTACGGGAAAAACCAAATTAAGTCGTATGTGCAAACCTAATCTGCCAACAAAACTAACGTTAATTCTGATTGATAAAATACTTTCTTGTGTTTATCAGTATCCAGTTCGATATAACGTTACCAGTGATATGCTCGTGCTCTCCAGAAATAATATTGCACCACAGATTTATCGCAGTAGAAAGCACCAGCTAGAGCTGCCCCGTAACTGAAACGTGTTGACTAGGTTTAGTTTGCGATGATTAAATGCTTAGGCCAGGCCCAGTCTATCCAGACCCTGAACCAGGAGGCCGGGGTGTAAACAGTCCTAACAGTGTGGCCATTTAGCTTGCAGCGTAACATTGCATGGTTAGCTGCTAACGAAGCTACATTGATATCCTTAGCGGTGTTAAGAGCAACTTACAAAGAGCCAGTCGAGTAAAAAAATAAATTCATCTTGGGTATAAATCCACACGACTTGAGATACATAATGCGCTGACTTTCACTGCATTCAGTGTTTAACGTTAACTATAATCGGTACAGCAGGGTTTTGTAAACTGCGATAAGTTACATTTGGATTAGCTAGGTCGAGTTAGCTAGCTAACGCGTCAGCTTCAATTGCGGGCTAGCTATAGCTAGCTACTCACATTTCTTGAGCCACTTCATCCAGTACCGAACGATGAGGCTATGGTTCTTTTTGTTTTCAATGCACCATGTTGAAAGTCCCTGTATTGACTCCATGGTGTTGGACACTCCTTGAAACCGGCGGTCCAAAGAAGCCTCAAACGCAGCGGTGGAGCTGCGGGCGCCATGGCCGCTTGTAGCTCCTGAACCGGCCGCCATCTTTCCAGTTCTCTGCTGATCGTTCGCTCTCGATGTTGACGAAGCTAACGGGAAGACGTCTGAAAACACACACGCCCCCTGGTTTGATTTTATTCTAGTTTCAAACAAGGCACATGTCAAAACAAAAATAACGTGTCGCTCAGTGTGGTAAAACACTTTAGTTACTTACATTAAGTAACTTTTTGGTTGCAGGGCTTTCAATCAATACATTCCGGAGACGATTCAGTGACGAAAAACAATTTAAAAGCATACAAGTCGTTAAGTTTGCTCTGCATGTGTTTATTGGAGACGTGTAGAGATTAATACACAAGTGGAACGAAATGGTTTCTGGAAAACTCTCAAACATGCCTCTTTAGAGAGACATACAGTAATGAACACAAGACCATTTTCACAGCAATGCTGTAACATTACCAAAGTATCCCATCAGGTTTACTTTAAATGCATTAGCACAATAGTGCAGTCATTCATTACTGCTCACTGATGGGATGGTTTTCACCTTCACACTTGTTTGACTCAAACAGGTCTATCACCGTGTACATGGGAGCAACATTTCACTACAGAACTTCAGCCATAGCAGTCAGACTTCACTTCTCATCAAATAAAGCCACAGGTAAGTAAGTAATTTACATCACATAGTGGAATCTATCAGCGTATTCAATAATGGACACAAAGCAACTGATAAGACTGAAAATGAACTACATTAACAACAAGGTGAACACTGATGCAGGAATACTCACAAACACAGGCACACATGCACGCACACTCTCACAAACACCTCAAGTCACGCATTCTTGTGGAAACATTCACACAGGTCAATATTCCCTCAGTTTCTATCCGTATCTCCCCACGTGAAGCCAGCCAGCCAGCAGTGAAGACCAGTTGGCTGTGAAGCTGTGGGTCTGATGGGAGGGGCGCTGACCGAGCCGTCACCAACATCTCTGGACGCTCTCCTGGCAGGTTTCAGTTGTCGGTGCACTCCAACACACTCTGGCTGAGCGCCAGATCCCAGTAGTGTTCTGTGCCGTGCTTCTTGAAGTGTTCTCTGGCCATGTTCTCTGTGGGGCACTGCTTGAACTTCATATCTCCATAACTACGCTCTTTAGCTGTGCCCTGGAGAAGCAGGCAGAATAAAGCCAGACTTGAGTGAGATCACAAACACAAAATAATCTATATTCATTTGAAGAAGAAAAAATTAAAAATGTCAGTGACAAAACAGAATATATGGGCCTTCTGCAGAAAGTTAAGACGGATGTGGGAGTGCAGACTCTCACCTCCCAGATCAACCAGCACTTGTTGTTCCTCTTGGTATCGTCATCACCGTCTGGATCTAATGGGGAATCAAGGGTGAAGAGTTAAAGAAATAAGCATGAAGACTTGATAAGCAGCGCAAGAGATTCAAGAATAAAGCCACTCCTACCGTCTCTTTTGGAGTTATGTTCTACCCATTTGATTCTGTGCATCATCAGCCTCTTGAACTTTTTCTGAGATTTGGGGCCTAAAACAGCAGAAAACACTTCAGATACAGAATAATACCCCAAGTGTGACATTATTCTCCCAATTACTTCTGGTAACAACCTTGCAGAAATTCAACCACCTGGATCAACAGATACGCATCGAGCCTGAGAATGTGTTTATGTAACCATTTCTTCTGTGAAGTCAGTGTTGGCCCCTTACCTCCCTCCACCACCACAATGTTGACATCTTTGTGCAGAACTACTGTGCCGGTCAGGTACAGCTGGTTGGCGTTGGCTTCCACTTTAAACTTCTTAGCAGGATTATGCAGGTTACGGATCCTGCATGGGGAGGGCAAGGTGCAGGAATTACACACACTTCCAAGTTGTGACACACATACAGTACATGTACTAAACATTTGAACTATGCAGTGTACACACCTGTACACTGCAATATGAACACCATGAGTGAGGTCTTCTTTTAACTTCTTAACCTTCTTCTCTTTCCTCTGCTCTGCTGTGAGCTTGCGGGCTGCATTAGCCTCCTCATGAGCCCTGAGAGGAGGGAGAGGGAACTGGATTAGAGAAAGCTTGTGTACTGAAAAACGATGTTCCTTCACTTATTATCATACAATATACTGAATGGGAATATGCATGACTGTGCAAGTAACAGAGACGGAGCGATAATGATTGAGGGGACAGCAGTGCAGAGAGAGGTTAATTAAATAACTCACTTCTGTCTCTTGGCCATCTGCGCTCTGACGTGGGCTTCTATCTTGGTGGGGTCCTGAACTGCCTCCGTTCCCAGCACTCTCATTAGGTTGGAGATGCGTACTAAGGAATAGAAAGTAAACAAAAGCTACATTCTGTTTTATGTTGTGTGTCAACAGTAGTCAGCGTGTGTGTGTGTGTGTGTGTGTGCTGCTACCTTTGGGTTCTGGTGGAGGCATGAGTCCCAGGCGAACCTTCTCTTGTAATTCTTTTTGGGCCTCCCTACGTGTCTGTCTTCGCAGCTTCTTCTGTTCCTTCTTTGTCAGGTATACGCCCAGCGTTACTGGCTTATCCATGTCCACTGAACAAACAAAAAAAGAAAAAAGGTGTATCCATTGATGAAACATTGCATCTCTATTATCATTACAAATTTCTGCATCCATTACATTCCAGCACATTGGACCTCATTCTGGAACATTTTCTTAAATGTCTTCTTACGAACTTTGTAAGACCAACCCTAAGAAAGATCCTCGCCGGATTCATGAAAGAGTGGAAATGTGTCTTAAACCTCCAAAGTGTTCTCAGCTGCGATCCCCCGAATGAGGAATGCCACCGATTCTTAAATTTAACTCGCGTTCTGGTCCACATGAATTTACATACATAAACGCCCCGCCAGCTCCTTATAAGGGCATGCAACCACAGGACCGTGTGCACATAGAAGGTTTTATTTGTCACATGCAGTGTCATACAAGATGAGCAGTTGAATGTTTCTCTACTGGCCACAATGTGCACACGAAGCAAGGAAAAAAATACAAAATAAAACCCCAATAAGAAAATAATAATAAAGAACAAGACGGTACATGGACTATTAATACTAGGATGACCAAATGTTCTCTTTTACATGGACATTGGTTTTTGGGTCCTGAAACATATGTCGAAAAAAAGGTAAAAAGTGAATTCCTTAAAATGTCCAGGTTTTTGTGTTGCTTGTTCCACTGACCATTTCCCCCGAAAAGTATAATTTGTAAAAGTTTTTTTCATATGTGTAACATTACGCATCGACTATTTAAAATGTTGTATAAGGCGCCGCACTGTCGTTACGCAGTTACCAGTTTGTATTAAACTATTCTGTAATTCCATTTATTGTTGTTCAGTTAGATCTAGTTGGGCTCATTTTCTGTAAAGTCCTTTGAGACATGCTTGTGATAAAGGGCTATATAAATAAATGAACCATGAATTTGTATTGCACGTCACACTTAGTGAGTTTCTCCTTCTGTTAAGTCACAAATTCAGCCCTTAAGAACATGGGCACCCTCCAATCTGGCATATCTACGACTGCTTTTCCACGTTCTTAAATCCTGTTCTTAGCTAAGGACGAATCCCAGATAAGAAGCCATTTAGGGAACTTACGTAAGTGGCATTAACAAGAAATATCTTCTTAACTTTTTCTTAACTGCGTTCAGGAATGAGGTCCATTGTTAGGGGGTTAACAACACAACAGTGACCATTCGAGAATAAAGATAGAATATAAGACGGTTCACAGCTGGGTGTGTAGGGGCTTGCAGGCTGTATTAGTATGTACATGTACCTGGAGGGCAAATCTGGGCAGGGTGTTCTACTAGGTTGGTCACTCCAAAGAACTCCATTCCCTCAAATCTTGTTTCTGTGGTTCTGCATAGGATAAGGGGAACAACAAATAAAGTCAACTACAATAACCTTAGTATGATTACCCGAGTATAGTATGGAAACAGAATTCAACAACTCCACACACTGCAATATCACAGGTGCTATGAAAACTGTTCTAGGTATTCTAAAACATCTATAGGTTAGTCAGAGCCAATAGGAGGAGTTTTTATAGTTCTTCAACACCGTACTCAAGTGTTTAAGGTCCTGATGGAAGCTGTGGTTTCTTACATGACTATGTGGGTGGGCAGGATGTAGGAGTCCCACCACTCAATATTGGGCACCTCCCCTTCTCCAAGCTCCTTCTTAGGGGCAATCAGGGCCAGCTTGGTGGATGCCTGGATGCCCGTCTTCTTTGCTGCCTGGGCAATCTCTGTCTGCAACTTTTCCAACTGGGCCTGATTGAGGTAAAGGACCCATGAATGAGAGACTATAGACAAGTTGTTGTAAATCACGTTTCTGTAATTCCAAACGTGTGATATTCCAAAGAAATGGGTTGAGATATAAGGCAGCAGACATGGAATGGTTTAGGGGGTTATACCAAACCTTGGTTCTGATTCTCTGCGCAATCTTCTCAAAGCGCCCCTGCTCATGGAATTTGAAACCCTTGCGAGGGCGCTGAGCTGGCATGATGGAGACACGGTGGTCAAAGTAGGAAGTGGACTCCAGGTCTTCCCCAGGCTTCTCTTTCAGCTGCTGACGGAACTGCTCCCTCTTTACTGCACGAATGTTAGCTACGCACAGAGATTTCAACAGGAAATTTAAAAGGAGAATGCCACAGCAAAAGAAAACGTTAGTAAAAGAGGGGCGGAAATTATGTGTGTTCATGGATTGGATTACTGTATACACACCTTTTAGTGTGGGCATACGGTGTGTGAGCTCAACCTCTTTGCCACTAGCATCCACCGTTCTTCCCATCTCATCCAGAATCAGAGGTGTTGGCTTATTCACCTCCTTAACTTCCACTTTCCTACAGGCACACGCATAGAAAGTAGTCTTAGTTTCACACTGACACATAAACGTGCAGACATCTCCCTGAGTTTATTTTTCTTTAGAACACAAAAACCCTTAAGTAGTGTGTTTTAACATATTACTCACGGAGGAGCAATGCCCATGGCATGTAAATTAGCCAGTGCTAGGTTGTGAGGCCCAGTGTTCCCCAACACTCCTAGTATACCAGGCTTCATGGCTAACTGGGACTGGATGCGGGCCTGGAGCTCAGCTGCCTTGCGGGCCTTCTCTATAGCATCATTCATGAAGGTGGCCGCCTGGGATGGGCCAATGGATAGGGCTCCACCTGCAGAGGGAGTGGAGAGAAGCCTGGACACTGGAGGGGGTTCCAGCTGGGACTGTGGCGTCGGAAGGGGCAACCGCTGAAAGTGGAGAAATAAAGAACAGTCATATTGCGTTTATTGTCTGAAATGTCTCCAGGATGACCATTCTGATAATATGCTCTTTCAGTACAAAAACTCATAAAGAGGATATTGAGAAGCTCATTAAGGTGCCGCTCTACATAAAAAGAGAAGATGTGGGAATCTATATTACTGGTGAAGCAGGGACTGATGAGGCAAAGCTCAGTTGTTTCTTCCTCTCTTCTATTTGTCTTGTGGCTGCCTCCATCATCTGTTTGATCTGAGGACACAGAGAAAGGGTTAGAATAAGCACAAAATGATTAATTTAGGTCCCGCCATCCATTTTCTCTGAAACTATAATCACATATGGCTACTACAGTCGAGTAGACAGTTGCTTTATACCTGAATTTTGGTGAGCATGCCAGGGCTCTCAGATGGAGGTCCAGGTATGACCTCAGGCTCCTCCACCTCCTCAAAGCGAGGGACCCGTTTCCGCTTTGGTGCGGTCCCATCTACCCCCTCCAGCGCCTGTCGCATTCCACTCGCATCAGCTTCCTCCCCGAACACATCCTGAGAGAACACCAACCAGCCAAGACATTAGATGAGAAATACCAATAAGCTTTGACAAACATGTATAGCCATTTGGTTCTTTTAAGAACAACAGTCTGTTCATGTCTATATATATATCTATAGATATATATATATTATAAAGATGTCAAGCTAATTCGATAGGGTCCTTGTTTACCTTCATGTCTCTCTTCCGGTGCTTCTCTCCTGCTCCTTTGTTGCCACGGACATTGCGGCTCTCCTCCAGTGCCTCAAAAAGACGCTCCACAAAACCTCCAGCCGAGTCATCAAGGAGGGGACGCAGTTGGTCTGAGGGGGAACAAGTGTCATGCACGGGTTTAAATGAACTCTTGTTGGCCTACTGCTTTGATCAACACCACAATCAAATGACAACAATCTCTTAACCAAATCACAGGCTTCGACAATTACCTATGGTCTTTCTTTTGTCAAGGCCCTTTCCCACGCAGTGCAAAGCTGCAGTGACGACCGAGGGCTCTGAGAAACCCAGCACCTTCTTCACAGTGCGCACCACCCATGGCCGCAACTCCTCCACCTCCCGCTTAGGAAGAGACATCCTCTTGCCCTGTAAGACAAGACATACATAACTATAACATTTACGGATGCTCCAAAACCAGATATCACACATCGTGTGGTGGTTAACTAGCTTTCCACCGTACACCACTCTGCCCCTCACTCATAAGCACAAACACACAAGTTAACCAGTCACTTATTCTTACAAAACCGTTCAGCCTGTCAACTTGCTGTTGTTGTTGTGTCAATTGATTGCTAACTGTTAGCTTAGACCGGTTGACCAGTGAGCTAACTACAAACATGCAAGCTATAACCTATGACTTCCGCCACAAGTCCTCGGTTTCTTGCTAACTGCCGTTAGCATACTGCTGCCAGCGAGCTAACATTACAAACATTAGCGAACTGCTTAACTAGAAACTTACAAAGCTGCCGATTCTGTCTTTATCCTTCGCCACACCACTTATGGTGTAAACCTGAAAGATATACGATCTAATTTAAACAAAAAACACAAGATGCTCTATCCGCTAAGTCTTCTCAGAAACTTTCTGCTAGATCGCGCCGTTCACGCAACGTTTTCGTTTTAAGACCCGGAAGAGGAAGTGACCGCTTCTTCTTCTATGTGACATTTGCCGTGTAAAATGAACACGAAAGATCAGCCTGAAGTCGGCCAGTCTGGAGTGAGCCGTGTTCTTAAGGGCTGAATTAGTGAGAAATCATCCGTTCACATCAATTCTACAGACGCCCTCGTAATTAAATACTTATAATAATAATACATATGAAAATATTTATATCATTGACAATTACGTTTCACATTTATAGTCATGATTCTGCGAGGCATCGTGACGACATAAATAAAAGCACCACACGAACACTGCAAATGGCAGTGAATAAATAAATCAGCACTATCTCAGTCGCGTGGACATAGACATAGTGGAATAGAATGGACACATCTACATTCTGTAAATATCCATAACTAAAAAATATCATATGGCCATACATAATATATATAACGTTAGGACCTATCAAGATCCACAAGTAGAGCCTACTCATGTATTTAAAAATAAAATTATTCTACATCTTCAGTTTTCTTCAGTCTTGTCTGCCCGTCCACATTTGTCTGAAGAGCTGATCTTTCCCAGCAGTTTCCGATTGCTCATCAAATGAGCATGTACGTCTTCGCAAGAGTGCTACACTAATACCGGGTAAAAGAGGACATGTCCAGGTAAAAGAGGACATGTCCAAGTAAAAGAGGACGTTTGGTCACCCTAATATTAATAGTCCATATACCGTCTTGTTCTCTGTTGTTATTTTCATATTGTTGGTTTTATTTGTTTTACCTTGCTTAGTGTCACGTTATAAGAGCCAGTGGAGAAACATTCCACTGCTCATCTTACTGGTATGACGCTGCATGTGACGAATAAAACCTTCTGTTTTGCACACGTTACTATGTTTTCATGCCCTCATAAGTAGCTGGAGAGGCGTGTCTGTATGTAAATTCAAGTTCATGAGAACGCGCGTTCAAGTTAAGAATCAGTGGCGTTCCTCATTGGAGGATCTCAGCTGAGAACAGTTTGGAGGTAACTATGGTTTAACGTTTGTACGTGACAACACGGATAATAACCATAAAGGGAAACGGTGGCGTTAATTTGACCAAATATTATTATTTATAATTATCATCCCTTGTGTTTTACAAAAGATTACCATTAGCAAATATAGACTGTTTGATAAGCTAGTGTTGATATATTCAATTGAGTTCATGTTCAATTCAATAAAAAATACTAAAGCCTAAAGTCCAGATACAGGCAATTAATGTAATTGATTGACAGGTTTGTATTAACAACAACAACAACAAAAAGATACGCCGCAATAAACAACCATGCTGGTCTAAGCCAATTGCCTTCCCTTTTTTGTAGTTTCAAAAGGGGGTTGGTCCTCAGTCAGATCTTGGCCTGTTCTAACTTGTTCAAACTATAGCCAGTCCATAATCTCATGTGTCGTTCATCAATCTGCAGTGAAACACCATAGCCTAACTAGAGGCCATGGACTTGAGGCAGGCAATGCCTAAACACAATCTGTTGGCGAAAACATGGGGTTATCGGGTTACAGTGATCTTAATTCCCCTCAGCTGTAGGCCCGCCCCTTGGCTTTTCTCTCTCTTTGCCTGATGTGGGTCAACTGAGTGCAGTCATAGTACTGTGTCCATGAGCGCAGTAGTGAGCCTGAGGCTACCCCAGTCCGCCAGATTCCTCTCTCCCTCCCTCCCTCTGAAACAATCCACTCCCGTGCTTCTGGCCTCTCACAGTGGTAATGTTGTATATACCCACCCAGTGTTTTACGGGATGCTGTAGTTATTCAGAAGTCCTCTTTCTGCAGCGTTAAAATGATCATCAGGATCTCAACCACTCTTCACTCCTATTGAACCACACATCCAGAGCTGACCTACACTGATTCGTCAACAATGCATTGTTCTATCGCCCACAATTCTCGCCCACAGGCTTTCCTTCACTCGAATTCACTGATTCACTCACTGATTCACTCACTCACTCACTCACTCACTCACCTCCCACACACACACACACACCCCAGATTAACGTAAATTCCTCATTGATACCTCACTTGTACTGTACCCCCAACCCGCCGCCCCCCGCCAGCCAATAGTATTATATAACAGCACCTCAGCACACAATGTGACAACACAATAGATTCCTCCTATACAACTACATGCAAAACACTCACACATGCGACTGTGTGAGCGCACACACTAGCAAACTCCACGACTTAAACTTGCATGTACAGAATACAGCATCAAGAGGGTGTGTGGTTAGAGTGCTGTGAATTAATCCATTATATTACTGGAATGCTAAATATTTAGCCTGCAGTTAATCATGGCATGGCTGTCCAATTTGGCAAAGCACAATTGTAAGGAAGTGTTAGATTAGATTGCACTTTATTGATCCCCTCTGGGAAATTCAGGTGTCACGGCAGCAAGTGGCAGAACAATGCCAGAAATAGGGAAGGCAATAAAAACACATGTAATAACAGTGGACACGTGTAAATAAAGCACTAAATTGACTCCTGTGCAGGAAAATGGAGTCCCATGATATTGTCCAGAATGTGTAAACTCCATGTGCAACATAGTCACAGCTGACTGGCGCATGATTTCAACTGAGTATGTTAATGTACTGTACTTTATTACAGCATGCTATGAATATTACACAAGTGCATCATTTCTGTCTTTAGTTCAGATATTCCCTACGTTCCTTCATGTAGCGTTTTGATCCATCAAATGTGTGGTTATGGTATAGTTTCATCATGCTGACCCAGTTGTGGTTCTGTGTATCTGACAGGGACTGTAAATCATCTTAGAAGATCCAATACCAGGGGAGTCTGCTGTCTTTACTTCACACATGAGCTACTAGGACCTCAGTGTGCGTGTTTATGTACATATACAGAATCCCAAGCTGTCCCCCTAAGAACGTAAAGTTTTTCTCATTCATAATCTCCTCTGTTTGGCTACTCTGCCTTCTCAACACACCACAGCCCAAACCTAGTCACACAACACACACAAATCCACACACACACAACACAAACACACAGGCTATGTTGTTGACAGCGGCAGCAGCTTGAGTCGGCCTGTCTTGTGGTAACATGGTCTTTGGCTATAGGTGGAGCCCTTTTTCACAGCATGTCTGTCTCAAAGGACTTGACAGAAAATGAGTCAAACTAGATCTACCTGAACATCAATCAAAGGAATTACAGAATAGTATAAGACAAACACGGAAACAGAACCAAGCACAAGACACAACAATATACATTTTAACAAACCATATCAAGCCTACCTGTTCTACAAGGCTTAAACTACCTGGCACCAGCAGCCTTAGACCCTCGAGGCTGCAAGGAAAAACTTCCACGAAAAAAAAACCTTGTGTGGTCCAGGACGAGCGGCTTATGGCACCCGAGGATTTACGGCAACCGGCAAGCCAGCATGGCTAGTGAAACCGGCTGGAATTCAAACAACGCAGCTACCAGTCCTGAAGCCAGTTCATATGGATATTTGAAGGTCTTTTA
>OMOT01076889.1:0-17636 GCA_900312575.1 Acanthochaenus luetkenii | reverse complement strand
ACACATGAGCCAGGACAGCACCCATGTCACTGCACGGTAGGAACAACACGGCGGTGCGACCACAGGGGCCAGGGCAGGGGCCAGGGCAGGGGCCAGCGCCATTTATACATTGTTTTCCTTTATTTACCCTGAGTAGGTTGATTACGCGCCTTGAGTTATTTTCCAGTGGCCAGCAGCAAACCCGAGCCGCTTCACACCTGGGATATTCCGTACACTGTATGCTGTACACAAACCTCAGTGAATAATGACAATATCAAGCAACCAGCTTTAATTCAGCATGCATCGCCTATGCCAAAAGATGAAAACGCAGAGAGTGGGGAAGTATTTTTAGCAACATGTTTATCCTTTCCTCTCATCCTCCCTCTCATCCATCTCTCACAATATCTGTTTCCCTGTCTTTTGCATTCGTAGTATTGCCATTTCCCCTCTCTCACTCGGGCCCTGAGCTGGATATACCAGACGTCCCTTTAATTCGACACACTAATGTAATTTGCCTTCTCTATAATCATCCATTTTCCCTTTTTCATGCCCTCTCCCCGAACTTGAGACACCGTCTTGTGGATTATATTGCACAGCAGTACACCAGACTTCATTAGTTTTCATTTCATTTATTTAGTATTTGTTATACAAACCCCATGCTGGTCTGCTATGGATCAACAATTTCTCAACAAACAGTAAGTTCTCTCACTGACCAGGTCAAGAGAGAGACACAGGGATTTGAAAGCATGATGTATTATATAAATTCGGAATCAAATGAGAATAAAAAATGCATGAATTATGTTCTTAACTGTTTAAATTACTGTTGAGGTTATATTATACTTAAGCTCCTCCTTAAGTATATATTCTTTTTTTAAAGTGTTTTTCTATATTTGCTGGGTTCATTTTGCATTCATATACTTTATCTGATGACACCAACACTGCATTTATGGAGCAGTATGCCTGTTTTGTGTGATATATTCAAAACCTGTGACACCATTTTTTAATATCTTTTTTTTATGGCAGTGGCATTGAATAACAATGTCTGAAGCCTTTAATTTCCCTATTATCCAGCATGATAGTATGATGTGTTTGATGTCATTGGATACCCTGGAATCTTACTTAAATACTTTAAAACTGAGATAATGATGGATGTGTGAATGAAGCCTGACTATGTGTAATTGCATTATATCTACACCTGTACATCAAAAGGCAGAGAAATATTAAATTAGCTGTTTCTTTCCCTTTAAAAAATTAAATAAATCCATGTCTACTCCCAAAGCCCTTAAAGTGTCCGCAGCATAAACAATCCCATGGAACAGTGTTCATCACAAAACAACAGCTCTTTGCAGAGTGGGTCGTTTTTTTACTAGAAGACAAAAAGTCTATTTTTGAGCAAATGACTGCAGTGGAAATGAGAAAAGGTGAAGCGTTTTGAGTCCGAATTCCCGGCAATCTCAGCGCCGCCTCTATCCTGTCAGCGCGGAGTGGAGGGGTTAAGGTTGGGGCTCCGGGCCAAACCCAGCAGTAGAGAGCCCACCCTCAGGAGAGGGAGTCAACATGGCAAGGGCACCAAACACATTCAGGATGCATAGGTGCCATTTATCATGGCTGACAACTGCACCTCTCAGTGCCATTTGGGTTTATTACCAGTACATTTCTCCCCACATAATGATGTTTTCCTTAGCACTTGTCCCCTGACACCGGCTTCAATGAAAGAACGGGAACATCAATGTGACAGTTTTTTTTCTTCTCTCTTTCATGTGAAGTTTGCTTTATATTACTTCTAAGGACATGGAAATAAAACAAAGAGGAAGGGTAGTGTCTTACTTTGGCTACAGGTTGAAGGACATACACATTCAGAGTTAAGCCCACGCAGCAGGGATTTAATAGCAAAACTGCATGCATTGGTATTCAGACCTCACACTTATTTTGGGCATTAACTACGTCTCAAGCAGCTCCATGACTAGGATGGGGTTTGCCCAAAATAGAGATGTTTGGGATTCAGACCTGAAATGTGCACTGTTTTCAACAATATTCACTCTGGATAAAAGGTTTAAAAGTAAATTCCACCCTCGGATACTCTTACACTGCTTTATTATTATTTTGAGTTGAAGCGTAGCAATTTACTTTTTTGTTGAACCCACCTGCCTCATCGACTTCTACTTCAGTTAGTGGTTTATATTTCCCAGAATGCCTTATGACAACCTCCAGAGAACAGGTATGAACATTTTCTATTTAGCTGTGGGCTGTGCGTGAGTTAAAGTTAGCTTGATATTGGATATTGGGTATTCTGTGGATATGTTTTCTCAAATATTGAAACCAGTGGTTGAAAATTGTTCTTCCTCTTTCAGTAATCACAATATGTGTTCAATATATTCATTAATGTGGTTTTACTTGTTTG
Organism: Acanthochaenus luetkenii; assembly: GCA_900312575.1. Lineage (NCBI taxonomy): Eukaryota > Metazoa > Chordata > Actinopteri > Beryciformes > Stephanoberycidae > Acanthochaenus > Acanthochaenus luetkenii. The sequence goes on along the minus strand of OMOT01076889.1, from coordinate 15,256 downwards.
CTTTTCAAGTTATTGAAGGTGGAAAAATGCGGCGTGCCACAATAACTGTCCTCCCTAAACCTGGCAAAGACCTCCTGGAGATGGACAATTACCGGCCACTATACCGGTATTTTAAACAATGACTACAAGATCCTAGCAAAGACACTTGCTCATCGCTTGGAGAGAGTGGTCCCACCTCTAATCCACTTAGATCAAGTTGGATTCATACCAGGACGTCTTTCTGCCAATAATATGCAGAAGCTGCTACATGTTATAATGGCGGCCAATCAACTGGACACACTTTTCCTCCTTGCCACACAAATTTGAATGTGGCCATCTATTTATGCAAGTGGGTAAAGGAACTTTATAATGCACTAATCTCATTGACCCATTTCACTATGGGGAAGGGTATAAATACTCAAAATGAATGTTTTACCCAGGATCACTTAAGTTATCTCGGCCATTCCCTACCAACTCCCTCTAACTAATTAACTCCCAGTTTATCTGGAATAATAAATAAATCCAGAATAGGTTATAAAAAGCTGCCAGTACTAACATCTCAGCAAGGCCTTGGTGTACCAGATGTATCGTTACTACCTATCGTTCAATGCAAGAAACCCCCTGGTCTGGGCCAACAAAGCAGAACCAAAGGAGGGCAGCTGGGAATGGTTGGAGGGGAGGATTATCTCTACGACTAGACTTACCACATCAGCCTCGCTGTGGTACTCTACTAAACCTCCCGCAGCCCTCAACAACCCCTTAATCAATTTATCCTGCTCCATTGCAAAAATGCTTCATAGAAGACTGGGTATGAATGGATTAATGTTACCATCATGTCCTATTTGGTCCATCATGTTATTGACCGCTGGGGGAAACCCGTTGAATAACAAATTGTGGCAACAACAAGGGATTCTCTCCATAGGTCATCTATTTAATGAAAGTGGCTACCGTACCTTCTCTGACATGAAAGGTGAATTTACTATATCGGAGTCGTCATTCTAGGCTTATCTCCAAATCAAAGCTATCGTCTGTAAAAAGCTGCATGGCAACACCAGCCCTTCATTTAAGTTGGAACTAGATCACAGCCTAATGCTAGCTGTTACAAAGAGAGGTACGGTGTCCGGTATTTACAAACTTTTGTCCCTTGCTTTACCTAATCCATTCATACCTACCCAACAGGCTTGGGAGAACGAGCTTGGAGTTTCACTCACCACCGAACAGTAGAATAGTGCCTGGAGGAAGGGTGTCACTTCATCTAGGTGCAATATAGGATCATACAATTTTAAATATTGTGTAGAGCATACAGTACATGAACCCTTCACACATGAACAGAGAACTATCAAACCAATGCTGGGATAACTGCGGAAGGTGCAGGTCTCGATTACGTCTCCTATTGTGGCTGCTGTCGGTGGAGAAATTGTCATCTCCTCCTCTTCTTCAATGGATTTCTCCCTGTATGATTGTTGAACGTTGGTGCAAAATGGTGAGACTAGAAAGAAGCCCTTGCTCTTTGATTCTGAGGGATTGACACCAAAACGTAGATAGTTGGAATTATTTCTGCTATCAAACACCTACGCTGGAAATATCTCAACATGATGTCATGTTGTCTAGTTATCTATGGGAATAAGAAAAACAACTAAATTGACCCAGGAATGCAAGGTACGTTGCCAATAGTGGTTTTCTTAATAGTGCTAAAATGTTTTAGGGTGTTTTCTTTAAGCCTAGTCAGTGGCATTTAGAGGAAAAACACAAATTGACACTTCTGGGTTATAATAAGCTAACGTGTGCTTGTTTACACTGTAGTCTATGAATTTGCCTATTTGTCTGGTTCATGAAGATTAAAAGGCTACTTCAAAAAATCAGCAGATAACGCGTTCATTTAATTGCTGTTGACATTATTTTGATTGCTTAATAAAGTAGACCACCTTATAAATATTTGATCAAAACCACACAACAAGATTTACACAGTCCGTTAGAAAACAGACACTTTTTTCAAATAACTATCATCATAAATCATTGATAGCAGCCTCAGGCTACTCACATGAGTGTTTGCCAGAAACAGAGCACAGAATATAGAATCTGATGGTGTTGAAAATGTACAAAACAGACATATTGTAAATCCACCAAATCCACATCTCTAGTTCCAGCAAACAATTATTATTCTGTAAATATGTATTGTACTCGGCTAGAATACATTACAAATCTACTGGTTTTGGTGAGCAAGCGGGCATACTGTATGAGTTCACCCGCGAAGTGACATGCAAATAGTATTTTCTTAAGCAATAGAGATGTTGTGTGTAGCTAGACATTTCCATTTTTTAAATTGCACACATTACTCCAATGCTATCATGTTGGAATAATGGATTTCAAATTGAGGAAGCCTCCATCTAAATCCAATGAAAACAGATCAAATATATTGTTCAGCCAACCGAGGAAAACTGCAAGTAGCCTGTACTGGTCCAGTTCTGTAAAAGTAAGACACGTGCTTTATTAAAGGGGATATGTCATGCACAAAACCCATTTCCAAAAATATTTCTGATGACACTGGTCCTGAAGGCAGAATAAAAAGTACAAAATAGACTCGTCCTGCATATCTTTTGTCTTATCTGAAGAGCATAAGCACTTGATCTTTGTCTGCCAACTCTGAATCACAGCCTCAGAGGATAGATCCCATTAGCACAAGAGTCACATCCTCTTTGCCCGCAAGATTAAGCTGATTATTATCTTTGTTGTGGTGGTGACGATGCCGCCGCCGATGATGATGATGATGATGATGAACAACTGATTGATTTCTGCCAGCGGGTGCGATCTTTGTTCACAGAATTAAATATGCTCTTTCAAAAAAATTCATTTTCTGCTTCTGGGATCCATAATGCAGGAATCAATATTTAATATCCTAGGATCAATGTTACGTGAGGTTTTATTTTCCATTGGTCCTGTCAGCATTCCAGGGTGATATGTTGAAAGATGAAAAAAAGTACAGTTATTGTGAATGTATCATATCTGGGTCAATGGGGATTAGCCAACGTGTTTTTCTTCCAACAATGTTCTCAATGTCATGTGTCCAAGCCCTTTGTCCTCTAGGCCACAGTCTGTCTTCAGAGTCCATGCATTCCCTGGTTTTTACTTTACAGAACAAGGTCAAAATGTATTATTTATCACGGGAAACAAGGATATTCTTGTGGTTATTGTTTTCTTAATTGATTAATCACTGTCAGAAAACACAATAAAAGGCAAGGCCGTTTCCTATCTATTGCTTAATAGCTCTGCTCTGCTCTCCTCTGCCTTTAAGGTAAGCAGCAGCATCACACAGAGATGCTGTCAACATTGCACTGAGTTGCCATAATTACAGCAAGGTCTCCCCTGTTCACGAGTGCATCCGCGTGTGACTGCAGTTATCTCTGCCTCAGTCATCCGTGCAACGTGTCAATGACTACCTAGCGCACACAAACCGACAATTACTCTTTTACAACATAGTATGTGATCTGGTGTCGTGGCTTGTTTTATGAAAACAGGTTTCCTAGGTCATTCCGTTTGAATACAGATACATGTGAATTTATATGGAATATTGTTTCAAAAGTACACATTGATAATAACAAACAAAACATTTCAAATTGAGAACAAAATGATTTTCATTTCAACGATAAAGAATAATCTCAAGAATGAAACATCTAAGTGTCGTGATACACAGGAAAAAAAAACTAATATTGCAATCTAATTAGTTTTAAGCAAGTGCAAATTGTTTGACAATGCTTGATTCAAATTGTGATCCCCTGTCTGCAGTTTTCTCTGCTTTTGTTTAATCAGCCATGACTTTACCTTCGTTGCCAGCCAGCGTTGCCAACTCTCTACCAAGTAACTATTGGCTACTGGCCATTAGCTAGTGGCTTGCTTGATGACAATTACCTCGTAAGTCTGACATCAGTATGGCTGAATATGGACTTACGGTTCCAAATCGATTTCTCTAAGGGGAAAATGTATGGGATTCTTAAATAATTGTCAATCTTGGAAGTTTTTACCTACCTATGTTTATCTCTCTAATGGTTCTGGGTCCATTGATTTCTGTAACCGTTTTCAAGTCAAAGCAGTAATTTCGCTTTTTCACAAACAGTGAACATTGCAGATTCCCTGCACTTGCCGTCTGCTTCTTCGATGCCTGTGGTGTCTTTACGGATTCTGGATACCTCAACCTCAGGCTAGATGCCATTTCAATGTAGACAGCTCATCAAGATGAGTGACAAGTGTGGGGGCGGGAACTTGTCCAACTGAGGGCAGGACTAACAAATATACTTCCTGTCTCTAAGTGAAAAGTTGCATATTGTAGCTTTATCTCGCAGACCGCTGTCATAGAAAGAAACTCTTCCTCCCTCAGTCTATAGCCTCTGAACCGTGATCAGAACTTACGAGGCAGAGGAGAGGTGATAATCATGCAGATAAACATTTGGAGCCACAAAATGGGTGACAGACTGCAGCCAACACTTGCTATCCTATTTCTCAAAGCATCTGTTTGGTTCTCTTCTTCATGCAGCAACTTTTATGATTTAATATTAGCTTGGAAATGCATTGCGGGCACTTCAGCAAGAGATCTCATCAACATTTAAATCAATCATGATCTACTTGGAGATCCCTTGGATTGACTCACAGACTGAGCAGCTGGAACAGCAGGCCATGAATTAGAGGAAAGCTATGACTGTATTCAGCTATTACCTGAGATGGGTTATTAACAAAGGGCCATTTTGGTTGTTTTCTCGATCAATACCTTTGCACCACATTCTGTGAGACTTGCCATTGATCCATTAACTCCTCCTTTACTCCTGGGTTGGTTGCTCTGGCTTGGAGTGTGGATAGAACACTGTACCTTTGTTTTCTGCTCATGGCTGTCAGATATGGGACAAAGCAATGATCACTTTCCGCATTTTCCCATCTTACTTTTTGGAAGTCGCATCCTCATCACAAATGTATCACGCTATGATAGGTATGTACAATTTTCATTTGTCAGGATTATTTGTGTTGTCACAGTGCAGCAGGTTGTGGGTTTCATCTGCTCTGAATGGATGACAGGCAATTAATGACATGACTTGAGGTGCTTTTTTTAATCAAGCTTCTTATTTTATTCAATGAAACATTTACACATGGTGCCGTGGCGAAGGGGAAACCTCTACTCATCATCTCTTCTCCTTTTTATAACATCACTTCATCTGAATAAGCCCCTTAAAGGCCTCACAGCCTCACCTTTGGTTAGATCAACGAGGTGCTTCTGATCTTGACCCGTAGAGGTGGATAACTGCTGAGGAGCAACAATAAATGGCGTCCCATCTGCTGATGTCCCTTGGGCCTTATGTTTGGGGACAGCTGTATGTGTGCGTGTGTGTGTGTGTGTTGCAGAGGTGTGTCGGGGTCACTGTGCAATTTAGAGAGACGCCAACTGGAGATGGCAAAAAATAGAAAACAAAATCAAGTGCAGCCTCAGCACTTTCCTGTTGCTATGTTTTACATTTGTGCCAAAACAGGAGAGCGCAGCATGTCAACAACACTGACAACTGTTTGGTTGACAGAGTCAGTCAAGAAACCGATAAAGGAACTGGAGTAGCTCTACATCTTATCATGCAGCATCACAGCCCTGTCACATGTACAGTATAGTGCGGTCCCAGATTGTAATGGAGGACGCAGTGGCTACTCATCATAGTGGTGCATTGCTGAGCAATTAAAAACCAATCAACTGACTCCCAACTAATTACCGCCAGTGTCATCTAACCGCGTTGTTGATATTAAATAAAGTAGTGAACAGTGCAAAAGCACATATTCTCAATGTGCTTTATGCCGGGGACTGAACGAGGACCATATGCTGCTCTTCATTACACTGTGCCCATTACTGCGACACAAATACATTCTCAAATAAAGGAAGAGGGAATGACCGTGTCCACCCACAGCGCATATACAAGCATGTAGTGAATTTCAGTGTGCAACATGCGCCAATAATGGAGGGTAGCGCTGGAAGGTGCTGGCTACAGACACAGAGAGGATCGCTGATGCATAACTCAGGTCAAACAGTGGATGAATGAGACTTGCTTACTCAGTAACGTATTGATACAGCAATATTATTACTTTTCCCAGTCAGGATTAGTGTGACAAATGACTATTTTAATTTCAGTCCAAATATGCTACCAATCAATAAAGTGGTTACTCACCGCCTCTAACTAGACTGCACTCGGACGAGGTGCCAACTTACGCCGAATATGGTTGTGGCCTATGTGGGCCTCTGTAGGGGGAATCCCTCAAGTTTGTTGTTGAGTTGAATATCACTGAATATTTGGGATGTGCATGATGTTATTGTTAAAGGGACGCTTTACCCTAAATCGATGTTGCCTCCATTTTGTGAAACATTCCACCCCTCCCTGAGTCTGAAAATATGTTTTTTGTGCATATATATATTATCATTTTATGGTGTTCTTTGAGGACTTTTCCTCCCTCTGATGAGACTGTGTTACTCCTCTTTATGTCACCACCTTCCAAAGCCCCGGTGCTCTTATCAGAGTGCTGATGGAGCAGCCGGGCTCCTCACTGCTTTTGGCCAGCAGAATAAGTTTGGTTCCACTGAATAATGAAGTGGAATGTGTGCCCAGTGTTCTAATTAAAACCCATGGTCATTCATCTATCTAATTGCTACAGTGCCTTGCAGTGTAGTTTCGTCCTCAATGTACCATCCCAGTCTTTGTTCTCTGCTCTACAAGCCTCTGCTGAGGAGAATGGCTCTGTGCCAAACATACAGGGGACAAGACAACAACGACCCCTCAACACACTCTTATGCGCACTCACGAACATATGTGCTGTCACACACACACAAACAAATCACAAAACCTGCCACCATCATCTCAGTTGTTAGATTAGAATCATAAAGATGTCAAGGTGCAAAAATGGTGTAGGGTTGGAGGCTTGCGTTAATTAATCTGAAAATATATTCATACTTTTTTTCCGAATCACATGCAACAAATTACCATAAACACACACACACACACACATCACGCAATCCGCCACCATTATCACAGGTATCAGATTAAAAACATAAAGATGTCAAGGTGCAAAAGTGTTTTCCGTTATTTTTCCATGTACAACAAATAAGCACATATATTACGTATGACAAAACACAGAAACCTATCAACATCTTGCATCATGTGACGCTGCCTACTCCAGTTCTCCCACAGCCCCGGTGAAGCCCCAGAGTCCTGGCAGCGAGCCTGATGCTGCCCTCGAGGAAGCAAAACCAAATCTGAAAACACACCAAATAAATATATACAAAAAACAGCAGGTATTATATCGTGCGGAAATATTCTGTGCATATAAACACGTACATGTCCACATGCAGATAGGTGTTCATATGCATAATATGAACAACTTTGATCTCTTGGGACGACTCATGGATAACCGCTGTAATGGGGCTTTCAAAGTCAGTGTTTTGTTCATTTTGAGCTTTTTTTGCTTTTAGCATTCATCTCCCTAAAAGGAAAGAAATGTATAAGAAACACCTTCATTGTGTTTTCGCTTACATCAATAAGCACAGCAAGAAAGAGTGTTGATTATTAAACCCCACGCAGTACCACACGCAAGGTCTAATAAGGGAACACATCTAGGTTGAGCATTATGCTCAAATTAGATCTACAATATTTCCCTTGGGAAACTAAAATGTGGTTTAAATAATGATGTCCCAGCGAAAGGTACTGTACTTTCTTTTGAAAATACTAATAGGTTTGAAAAAAGACACCTTAAAACCTAATTAATATCCAGTTCCTACAATAAAGAACACTTTACTATGAAGTCAAACTGGAAATGAGGCAATGATGACTTCAAGCAGCACTTTCTCTGGCAATAACAATGAATGTGAGGCCAACTTTGTGGATAATTGGGGTTATTTACATATTCTGGTTTCAAACTCTTTTTATTACTATGAAATAAAGCACCATTTGGATGTCAAAGTCACCCCCCCTTTTTCATTTGAGGCAATAATAATTAATTTTATTCATAACACGATTTATATACGCAAAGCAGAAACACTCAAGGTGGCAGCTGTTAGCCATTAACTATTTATGGCAAACCTTAAAGTCCCAGAAAGACTTACTTGGATCTATTACTTCAGAAGATTGGCATCTATCTTGCTGTCATACTTAACAGTCTGCTCTATATTAACTCTATAAGACTATTAACATAGCACACTCCTTGCTTAACCATGTTGCACTGTGCCTCTGTATAGCTACAGGACATGTGTCCCGTTTAACTCTGAAATAACATTAAGAGCCTCCGAAAATGTAACAAAGCCATTACCTGTCTGTCACAGCGTTACCTTTTATAGTCTGAGCATTGTTCAGGAAACCTGAACTTAACATTAGTTCCTGAGGGACTCTGTGCATAGAAGCCCGAGCAATGGAGCAACACGAGCCGCTGTTCTTCCACTTTTAAATGAGGAAATAACTAGTAAACTTCAGCTTTTGAGGTTCTCACTTTAGATGTCCGCATAATCAGTGCAGTAGCATACACTGCTTGTATTTTAGTGGTCAATAAGCCATACTTCATCCACACTAATATATGTCCAATCAATTGCTCTGTCATGCTCTAATTGAATGGGTTAGCTGCAAGTTGTCCGGTTTTTGAAACATCACTTGTGATTTCTAGGATATTTTGCAAACACTGACTTGGAACACTTGGATGAATCTAGCATATTGAAAGTAACATCCGTCAATCATTTCAAAATGTCGGACGTCGCGGGTTTGTAGCCCATAGCCATCTATGTTTAATTCCACTGAACAAATTCTCAAACGTGTTCATTCCTCCCTGATGTACTGTATGTCTCATCACTTTCCTCTTTTAAATGTCACCGTATTATAAGCAATGCTCATGTTGATGTGTACTCATAAATCACTTTTGGCCAGAGGTGGCCTTAAAGCTAACATGCTGCTATGGGGTTCGGTAGAAACTCATCCATAATTCCCCAGGATGCAGGGTGAGGGGGTTTGGGCAAGGAGGGTTCCTCCTGCTAACGTGCCCCACACGACAGGGGGCACATGTTTACTGACAGCACCTGCTACCACACGTTCCTTTAGGGGCCGCGCTGTTACATTAATGCATGGGGCTTCGTCTCATTATTCATAGCTGCTTCACTCCAGGGGAAAACTATTGGGATGGGAGCCGCTACAGCAGCAAATGGGTACTGGGTCATCTTTGGCGTGCCAGGTGGTATCAAGCCAAAGGGAACATGAGAGCTCTGATGTTTTGTATCATGCAAAATGGAAAGCATCTTCATATTTAGCCTGACCTTTAATGATTCCCAAACAACATTGTTACAATATACTGAATATGAATAAATGAATTAATGAATTGTTTATTTCGAACAATATAAAATGAACCAAAAATAACAATACATTCAAAACAAAATGAAACAATTAAAAACTTGTCTTGTCTGAAAAATATACTGAGATTTATTGTGCTAAACTTATGTTTTCCTTTATTTTAATGTAATTAAAGAGTGGGGGGAAATTATCTGTCCAAATTTCAACATCTATTGTGAGTAAAAACCCATAAATAAATAATTAAATGAAATTCAGACATTCAAGGACTCTTTGAAGAAGCTTATTTGAACAACAACATGGGTCAATATGTGATCTTTCTACAGCGGTCTTGAAGTGCAAATAAAAATATTTATACTTGACCTAAGCGTATCAATACATATTAATACTGGGGAAAGCATACTGATGTTGTACTGCGTCAGTTTTTCTCTCCCTCTACCTTAGTCCCTGGTGTGGCTAATAACGCTCAAACCACAACCTGAAATCACATACATTTGCACCATACCATGTTTGAATGGGTATACAACTCCTCACCTCATGTCTAGGTCTTTATCCTGAGGCTTGAATGTATATAAAATGTATAGAAGCATAGATGTGATATGCAAAGATAACTCTGAATAAGTAAGAGTTTCTTGTTTAATTGTGACATCAGAGAAGAAACACGGTGGAACGAAACAGAACATACGAGGAGGGAATTCAGTTTAATATAACTGTCATGCTAAGACTCTTTGATGGTGCAGATTCCAATGTATTCAGACCCTATTCACTGGCAGCTGGAATCAACGACGTAAAGGAAGGGTGAAATGATACCCTGCTCCCCAGCCCTCTTACCTACAGAATACTTTTCATTTGTCACCTCTCACTTTAATCTCCCTTGTCACTCTGCAATCCCTTTATCTGGGATGAGCACATGTGGTGTCAGTGGAGGCTAATGAATCACAAGATAGATACGTACGGCGTGCTGTAACCACTGTGGTTTTCCCCTGACCCAGTCCAGCTGCATGTGCAAACAGAGCGGTGGATTTCACTCCTTTGTGGTAGAATGTAAAATATTCATAACTCATACACTCTTTGGCTTTGTGTGGGGAAGCCATGTAAATTGCATAACGGTCTCTCAGTAGTATCCTGCAAAGAGAGAGGGAAATAGATAAGCAACTCCAGAAATGACATTTATAAATCATTGCACCCACGGGGTGAATTGTATCAAAAGATAATCTAAACATAGTACGTGGGTAATGTTTGGGGATATCATCGGTAGAAAATAAAAGGATAAAATGTGGTTATGCCACTGAACTATTCATTTCTTTAGTTTCAAGTGTTCCTATTTGCTTAACATTTCAAGCGAAATGTTAGTTTTGCAGCACTCAACAAAGATTAGTACGACAAAGCAATTCCCTCGTTTTTTATTGAAAAATGAAATACAAGACACCCAACATGTGTTGTGTTTATGTCTTTTGTGTCACTCTTCAGAAATGTCTTTGTTTTGCTGAAAGTGCACGCTCAAGCAGCCACATGTGCCTGCTGCAACATGTTTTTACAAACACTGTGTTTTCTTACACTCAATGACACACCAAAACTTGTAAGCCGGTGAGGAAATCACGTGCAGCTGCAAGGGGAACGTTTCTGACAGGTTTATTGGGAGACTTGGATCCAGGCCCACGGGTTCGTAAGAACTGCTTAATACAAGATTGTTACAGAACTCAGATGAACTCTTTGACGCCAAGTCTGGAGCCCAGAAAAGCCAGGAGAAAAGCCCGCAGAGATAGGAACTGAGCCCCGGTTACAGTGGTGAATATTGTAGCACATCATATCAAGATAATTCTGTGTATCTGTCTCGCTCTTTTACCCGTGAACAGAATCCTTTTTGGCGGTGTACCTCTCAAAGTCTTGACGGTATCAAAGTCAAAGTCTGGTCTAATGGCTAATGTTGGCAAAAAGTGCATCTCCCTGCTGAGTTATTCTGTGCAGTCATCAGTCTTTTGTGTGGGTTGCTCTATCTTTAATAATCTAAGCACCAACTAGTCCTTTTGTCCTCTGGACTTCAGTGCATTTAAGGGCACCGGCAGTCAAAATGTACATACTGCAGTAGGGCAGGTGAACATATGAATTACTTATGCTATCAAAGACATGAGAGCACAGTACATATTTACCTTGAAACTAGAATGTGTTTAGCTTGTACAATTGGCTGGCTGCTTATGCAATGGTTATACTAATGAGTATCGCCGCAAGAGAATCCTGGTGCGCGGCGCAGCAAAAGCCCTGCAGCAGTCTGTTTCGACTGCATGTTAATGTCTGTTATGCGGCTAGTGTTGGACTAAATATGTGCCACTTTGTTAAATCCTATCCAAAAAGCACTATATGTCGAAAATTTATGAAAGTTTATCATGTAAATATGTATCTCCAAAATCTACGTTTCAAATACAGGTTTACACAGGAGTAGTGTGTGTCATTGCACTGCTTAGATGAGCTTTAGGTCGTTAGTTTAATTATAATTATCTTATCCTGATCTGGATTAATACGGGGGTGAGTAATAAAAAGGTAAAAGGACATCAAAATAATCTTTGCTATTAGCTATATAAGAAACATATGAGAAAAGAGCTTTACTGTTCAAAGTGATGAATGGAAAGGATGAAAGACACACAAACTGCCACTCTTTCAATGCATAATTGCAATTAGGGCTGGGGGATATGAACAAAATCAATATCACAATTATTTGAATATTTACATCTGCATACATATGCATATGCAAACTCACATGTTAAATAATCAGATTGATGTGCATTGTATTGAACTGCATGCTAAAACAAATTTTCTAATAATATTCCCTAACTTGTTTCATGCCTCATTTTGTGAGAGATTTGAATCAGTATTTGCTTTTTATCATTAGTTTAGACAACAGACTTGTACAGCGTGTGAGGCCATCAGTTCAATAAGCCATCATTTCAGACTAAGCTGTAGAAAGTGAGACAGCTTGGCGGATCAATACCTCATTCCTCCGCAGCAGTGAACCTACAACCCACCCACAGGTTTACGGAGGGGAAATTGAACAGTTGTTTGATGCAGTGCAAGTGTATTGTCTGTCACAAGTGATTGACCGTTTCACCGAAGGTGGAGTCACCCATCCGCAATCAGTCCATACGGTATGACCTCCAATGACCTGTCTACAAGAGGGGTCAGTTGACTGGAGTCATTTCAGAGTCACAGCAGAATACCGAACATTCCTTTGAGGCCTGATTGGAGCATTTTGGAGTGCTTTGGCCTAACTCTCTCTCTGACTTACTTAAGGCCGCACTGTTTGAGTGACAGCTAATCCATGACACAAGCGCATCACCATGTTCACTCCACCCTCTTATTCAAAATCAAAATGCCACGTGTGGCATATTATGGAGTAGTGCATCTCATTTGTTTGAGGTAAGATCAGTGGACACATGTTGGCTGCCAGTGGAGAAAGATTTGTTTTTGCTTTTAATGCTTTTTGAACATAAATGCTATTTTATATTCATTGCTTTTGCAGGAAATGTGTATGGTGGCTTTAATGCACTTACACTGTGCAAAGAGTCATGAACAGCTTTGGATTACTGTGTACAATACAGCAAGCTATTTAACCAGGTAAAAATATAAAGTCTGTTTTTAAAGAAGAAACCACACATCAGCGTTCACCAATGAGCTCCACTGAGTCTATTTTTATCACCCTGATTAAAGTAGGAGGGTAAAGATGAATGCCGATTGAAGGTGGTACGAACGCGTGCTTAAACATTTGATATATCGGATACAAAGAAGAGAGGCTATCTAATATTCAGGTGTGATAATCTTCCAGGAAGCTGTTGAAATTACATCTTCCAATTCATCTGTCTCCTTCTCCACCAGTTCTGTGAGTTATAAGTATTGTACTTAATCAGATCACACTTTTCCTCTTCCCTGCTGTCAGGTTTATAACCAGTACATCGGTTACCCAGAGTAAGGCTCTGGTCTCATGAGATGATTACGTTTTTCACAAAGTAATAAACCCGCTTTAGACAAATATGGCAAGTTGAACCAGTCTGTCCGTTTATTCAAGAGCGCGCTGGTGTATACAAAGTAGACATCAGTTTATATAGCATGGTACCGGGTCGAACAAACATCCATGAGAAGAATATAGACTATACATGGTAAATATATCGTATTTTACATTTATAACATGCTATTCCCGAACATGCTGAGCATTTTGAAATTGGAATGGAGTGGCTGAGTTATAAATGCATGGATGTCTATTAAACGTAATAACTCAAAAAGTATAAGGAGTATCACTTTTTTAAAAATTGTAATACACATTGTCATATAATTCCACATATTTTGACATATCACACATGTTTGTAGATACGAATCAAAGGGGTAAAAAAAAGCGTGAATGTCAGCAATAACTCATTAATTATGCATACTTGTGAAAAATCTATATATATTTATATAAAAAATACATGCATCTACTTAACATTCTGCACGTTTTGATATATCAAGCGTATTTGTCGCTTAAACTGATTTTAAGTTACAGGTGAGCAAAGAAAGGAAGAATTGGTATAATAATAATAAGTATGCAAGAGAACAATAGTTTGATTGCTTTCAGCAATCACACTAATTACAGCATAGCTAACAGAGGTGTTGAGGAACTGTTGATCTAAGTATTTTCCCAAGTACTGTAATCACATTGTCCCTCCTTCATTTACATAATAATCTGGAGAAGCAGAATTTTTGACAATGAATGAATAATACATGTATAAGTTATACTGATTCTGTTGAATATCTAAAGTAAGGATGGATGATGCAGTTTGGAGAGAAATTGTGATACATACTATGTATGTTAAGTCAAGTAGTCAAATCAATTCTTTAAAAAGAAAAAATATAATATAATTAATTATAACACTTTTGTATAAAGGAGTGGTACTTATGAAAACAGTGATATAATAATAATAATACCAATACGAATACCAATAAGAATAAGAATAAGAATAAGAATAAGAATAAGAATAAGAATAAGAATAAGAATAAGAATAAGAATACGAATACCAATAATAACAATAACAATAATAAGAATAAGAATACCAATCATAACAATAACAATCATAAGAATAAGAATACCAATAAGAATAAGAATACAAATAACAATAACAATACCTGTAAGAATAAGAATAATAAAAAAAGCTAAATTAAAACCTAATGGTGTGAAACATAACCGTTGTCGGTATTGTCCTGAACTGGCAAATTTATGTTGTGTCCTGCAGAGCTTGACCTTGATGCTGTCTGTTGGAGGCTGGCTCCTGCTGTTCCAGCAGAGTTTATCTCAGGTCATATTAACCAATGACGGGGTCTCAGGGAGGAAATCGTCTCCCTGGCAGAGAGACAGCTAAACACAGTAGACAGGACAATAGAGGCTGAAGCCTCCATGATCCATTTTTTATTCTCCTTAAAATTTGAATATATGCTCCAAACTGAAGTTTTATACATGCTGCCCCTGAGAGCTATGAGAGACCTTGAGAGACAGGAGTGGGTATGTTGGGTCGGTAACTAGACTCACTTGTCACCTATTCGTTGCACATACAGGTAATAACACTTGGTATATTTGAGAGATACTAGACACTTCTAGTACAATACCTTTGACACTAGTATTAATAAACAAGGTGTTAGTTAGTAGGGGTAGGATTCACCAGAGGCCCCACAATATGATATTATCACTCTACTTGATCCACAATACAATATTATTGTGATTTTTTTAATGATTGTGATAAGATATATTGAGATATATTGTGATGTATTACCTTTTTTGACTGCAAATTATGTCCCCAAAGGAAAAAAAGTGGCTATAGTTTGGAGAACGTGAGACAGCAGTTGTCAGTCCTCTGTTAGGTAATGTGGTAATGTGTTATAGTCACATACTGTATATCACAATGTGATACTATGCTGTATAGACC
>OMOT01076884.1:0-11232 GCA_900312575.1 Acanthochaenus luetkenii | reverse complement strand
GCAGAGAAATGTGAGGCCACCACAGCAGCCATACGGCCAACAGCTGTTCTCCCTGAAGAACCTAGCAGCCGCCTGCTCCACTCACACACACACACACACACACACACACACACAGTCATGTATATATACACATTGTGTCAGCTCAACAGGAGTGGATAGAATGGCTGTTGTCTGGACTTGAACCAGTGACTAAATGTATATATATATATATATATATAACCACGACTAAATAAAGCATCGTTATTGCCTAATATCTGCTAATTCAAAGAGACACTTTCACACTCACTGATTATTTCCATTATGCCGGTGGGAGTTTGCATCAAGGTCACTGTGTGTCACGTGCTCGTTTGCACTGCCTCGACAGGAAATGGGATGCAACGCAGTGACAATGGCCAACAGACAGCTTTTTCACCATTTCCCCTCCACTAGCTGGTGATGTTGTTTTAGCTGCATCGCAGTTGAATTTCCTCATGAACTGCCCCGACAGGACACGTGCACCAACACTAACACATATGTGTAAGGAAGGGCATTTGATGCCAACTATTTTGTGAAATACTGCAGTTTTCACAATTTGATTCAAGTACAATAAATGTATGGGAAACTGCCTTGCTGATCTTCAAAAAATCTGGACAGACTCCATCTCCTTGCAAAAGATAAGCAAGCAGTTCACTCTAGTTTACTTTTTTCAACCAGCTGGCTTGTAAGGAGGTTTGTTTGGAGAGATGAAGACTGCAGTCCTGCTGCATTATCTAAGCTAGCACCAAGATAGCACCAAGAGACTGTGACTTTACTCAGAGTAATCATGGAAAAGCTGCACATAAGTGGCCGCACGTGTCCATTAAATCCTCGATTGTGTTTGGGACGTTTTTAATGTTGCAGCATTTGAAGTAGCCAAGTTGATTAGCTCAACTCAGACACAACTTTTCCTTTTCCTAACAACTTCATGTTAACATGTAGGCTAGGACCTGCCTCTTTAAATCAGCACATTGGCACTGTGGGTACAGAACTGCAAGGGATGCCAGTCATCGTGAAAACAACAGCTACAACAGCTCTATGGGGCATTTCATGCATTTTCAGTACACAGGAGCACACAGCAGAGTTTGAAGGTCTCTGTTTCGGGGCTTATCCGCAGATTAATGCCTGGAAAAGTTCATGCTGCCCTGGGAGACCAAGGGTGCGCTGAGCCCTTTCTAACAGGGATTGTGTAACTGCCGGGATCTTTTGATTTTGTTTTGTGCAGAGAGGCAGGAGGATTACATCCTCAGAGACCCACCTGACCCGACTCCCTCTGCCCTGCTGTCCCTGGTTGAACCCTTACAGCAGATTCCACCTCTCAGCCAGATGGAAACTACAGCACTGCAGGGTTTCTTCATCCTTACCACACTGCTATTTGTTTGCTCGACAAGACAGAGTGGACTCATGGACAGGGATTGAGAGTCAGCTTGACTCTCTTGCACTTTGCTCATAAGCGCAGTAGCAGATGTGAAACCGTATGGATTAATCTCCAAGGTCTTGCATGTTCTTAATCTCCATATTTCCCAGACTGAACATCTGGGCTATTCTAAGTGCTGTACTGCCAGAATACATCTGGTGTTCTCGCCCATGGCTTACCAGCCAATAGCTGTATCTGTGCATAGTGTTGGCTCTACCACCAATGCTATAGCTGACTGCCTGCCTCTGGCCTCACTTCTAAGCTACAATCATACGTTTTCCTCTGCTATAAAACCCACTGAGATGTAATTACAAGTTCTTTCCACAATACAACAGCACATGTGGTATGTTAAAGCTTCAAGGCAACCAGCTTCACTGACGTGCAGGCTGGAAACCAGATGAACAGAGTTAACAAGAAAGAAATAAAAGATAACTCATCAGTCCTACTTACTACAAAATCAACTGCTATATAGCCTAATTTCCCTACCAAATCAACCATGAAATCACAGAATAGTTAATAATGAAAGTGCACAAGAAGAAGACCAGTGGATCTTTGTCTATTTGAAAGGACGGCACACGTCATTTTGAGCACAAAACCGTAATTCAATTGAGAACTTCCCTTCCGGCGAGCAAAGCTTTGAATGCTTAATAAATTCTTCCAAAGACTAAATGCACACTTGTTTCATCTGGCAATGCGATTACTTGAATGGAATATTCTGGAAAACTGTAGAGAGAAAGACAATAATGAGGCGGTAATCTTATTTCTCCACAGTGGCTTCCATTGTTCTCTAAAAGGCTTCTGTTTAGTCTGGTCCCACTCAAATTCGCATCCATCTTTCCATTGAGGAACATTTTGCCAAGCCGAAGATGAACGAGAACAATAACATTTCTGTGACGCTCAATGGCATCAAGCGCAGATATGAGGGAGCGCTATTGTATCCCTCTGGCTGTTTGGACAGTCACAAGATAGCAACGGTGACTATGAGCACGGCTGCAAGCTGACAAGAGGCACGGATCAAGTGTAAAAGCTGCGAGACTCGACTGCATTATGGCTCCTGCCTTGGTTGACTTCAATCATCTTTAGACAACTTTTTAAAGCTCGAGAATGAAACGTATCAATTAACACCCCAGGCCTTTTCCTTGTGACTGTGGCCTCTATAAATGAGGGAGCGCCAGTGTGGACCAGCAGGGGTTAAGCTCCTTTTTTTGAAGATTACGCTTCGCTTTCCAGTGGCCTGGCCCAGACACTAGCCAGCCCCTCCTAATCCAGCGCTGCAGGCTTTTGATAGCGCCGACTGTGAGTCCTTATTACAGTTGGCGATAAAAACTGAGAGACCGAGAGAAAGAAGGTAGGAAATGACAGTGACAGAAGAGAAGGAAGGGCAAATTAGAGAATTAAGAGCCTCTCTTATTTCACAGATGAAAATAGATATAGGATTAATACAGTATTGTTGGGTATCAGTTGTTCTACTCTGTTTCTTGTGAGGCACTTTTTCTTCTGTCAACACTCTCAATCGTTTTTCCCCTCCTCTCTAATATGGAATAATCTCTGGGACAAAATCTAAATTTGGCTATGCACTTTCCACAAACTTAACATGAATAATTCAGAACCATCTGTCGTGGATCAAGGGTTTGAAGAGGACTCTGGAAAGCTTAGGAGCTGAAATTCTCTTGTTTATTCTAAAACGGCCTCCTCGAAGTGACCTCCCCTCTCCATGCCCGGTAATCCTCTGCTGCTGTATATGACGTATATCATGTTAATCACAGGAGGGAGGGAGAGAATTGATGTGTGTTCGTGTATCTGTGTGTGTGTGTGTGTGAGAAATAGTCTTCCAGGTTTCCTTCACAAAAAAAAGCAGGTAAAATCCTGCAGTTTCTACATGCTGCCAACTTGAAGCACTGACCCATCTACCGGCCAGCAAGAAGAACTATATTTGTATAAACATCATGGATAAGATGAGAGGAGGAGGTTGGCATACATATCTTCCCCCAAAAAGGAAAATAAAAGACTATGTACCAACACCTCCTAAACCCAGCATGAGCATTCTTTTTGGCAGACTGTATGGGCCTGAAAGGCTTTTAACAAGCTGTACGAGGCCTCCAGCAGCAGACGGCCCCTCTCTCTGTTTGTGTTCCAGGCAGGGGAGTCGCCCTGCATGACGATTTATTGACGCAAGATCCCCCTCAGCCTGGACCTGCCACCAATTACCGCCGCTGGAGAGAGGAGAGGGGGGTCTGGTTGGGATGAGAGAGTTTGTGTATGTTGGTGTGTGTGTGTGTGTTCGTGCACTTGTGTGTGCTAGATCTGGCGCCAAGGCTGGAGCCCAGTTCCAAAATGCCAAGTAGCATGTCAACATGCCAGCCTGTGCCACCCAAGTATAAGTCGGACAAAAGGCCCTTCAGTGCTCCAAGGACGGTGGTTTGAGAATGGGAAATGATGATCTGTCATATATGGAAAAGGGGTTAGCAATACTACGCAGACTGGAGGGCGACAAGGGGAAAATTAGCTGCTAACAGGAGGTGTGGCCTGTGTCAAATTGACATTGGATCATCACAAACACCTTGTTCTCATTTCCGGAGCTTTTCAAGTTGGATTGAAGTCTGGCAGTCAAAGTGTTTAAGCTTAATAAATCATCTCAACAAAACTATTTTGAGTGTTGCTCAGGAACAAGTCTGTGTGGAATATTTGGCTTTGTCATTGAGCCATAAAAATCGTGAGTACATTGTCTCTCCTATGGGGGATTACATTTATCCATCTCATGAACGAATAGGATTTTAAAAGACCTCTCTCCTCATTGAGACAAACACCCCAACTGAGAAGACAAGCAAAACAAAATGATTTCCATGAACACCGGCGATTAATCTGACAACTGTGGAGGAATTCAAGTCCTGAGAATTTGTTCCATTTGCCCCGAGAGTGCATTCTTGGCCATGGGTGCACAAGCGAGTCAGATGATGTAACTGAAATAACCAGAAAATGACACGCATGCCTCAAAATTGACGACAGTGCAATTCTAATCCGACCCCCTTGAAGTTCCTTTCGAAAACTTTCCAAATCTTGAGGGGGGGGAATTTAAAAAAGCAGTCTTGTGGGACCTGAGAATAAACGGACCATGGAACTGATCAGAATAGCAGGAAAATAAAAGATGGAAATATGGCCTACTCCAAATGTTCCATTTACATAACACAATGTATAATAAAAAGTACATGGAAGAGAAAACAAATGTGTGAAACCCCTAATGTAACAGATCGCGTCGGCCCGCGCCAGCATTCATAGCTATCTGGATGGCCTAAAAGAGACTGCCGCATCCAGTTTGACGCACAAGCCCTTGGCTGGGGAAGCCATTCTCCACTCGCAGAGCCAGAGAAGGGAAGTCGGTGCCAGCAACCCAAATCGCCCTGCAGTGGGCCAATAGCGCGACAACAATTAATCAATGGCTGTGGCATCACGCGTTGAACACGGCCGCGAAGGCCAAAGTATGCTGAGGAACGGAGGACACAATCGGCCTTTTGTCAGCTTTCGTCTGCTTCAGCTGGCCAAGCTGCAGCAGTGGATGCAATTGAGAAAGAGGAAAAGCCAGATCCGCTCCACGGTTGTGATTCAGGACAAAGCATTTGCGTAGGCTACACGGTAAGCTCCCATTGGCTGAGGTCAGGCACACAAGGGAATACATCTTTCTTTCATGCAAAGAGAAACCAACTGTGAAAACTACATTCATAACCATTCAAAACACCATGTGTCATGCATGTGAGGAGTTTGTTGGAATTCCCTATGTGAACTAATTGTCATGCAAAGGAACTAGATGATTCCAGGCCCCACAGGAATTAATCCCAGGATAATATCGATCAGCAGCATGCACCATCAAACTGACTTTATCACCCACTATTCTTTCATGATATTTTTGCCAAGCCAGGCCATCATACATCCTCGTGTCTTATATCACTGTTTGAAACTTAATTCATCATTGGTATTTCACTTCACAATTAGAACTACTTTTGTCATTAGAATTATTGTTATGGACTTCACTGTCTGCAGAGGATCTCATGATCCGTTTCACACACTGACTGAGATCGAACCATTACAATTATATCACACTCAATTCACTTCCATTCTCTGCACCGTTGTGACCTTTAAGCCACTTGAACCCCATGAGCAGGGCATCACATAGCGAGATCCACGGATGATATGAATGGAGTGGCTGTCTGACTCAAACACTGGAGGCAATGTGGATGAAATAGGCTCCTCCTGTTTTAAGTAATGGGGATGGATTGTGTCCGGGGTGATGTTGAGCCACATTTACTGGATGCTGCAGCTGGGGCGAAGACCTGAACTGTGAGCCTGCTGGACTGCAGCGGCACAGAGAGCGGCAAGACACGACACGCCAGGTCAGACCAGAAAAGAATCGTGATCATATCGTGATCATACCTGAAAAACATCTTGATATGTTTTTGTCATATCGCACCACCCCTATTTCAGAATAAATACACCTGTCCTTGGGTGATCCCACAGTTGGTTTGTGCAAACTACACCATGGAGACAACGCATTCCAAACAGATCCGGGACATGGTTCTTGAAAAGCAGCAATCAGGGGAAGGATATAAGAAAAGCCAGAGAATATGGCTCAACTGCAAATCTGCCTAGAACAGGCTGTCCTCAAAAAATACGTAACCGGGCGGGACGGGCCATAGAAAGAGAAGTTACCAAGAGGCTTATGGCAACTCTGAAGGAGTTACAGTCTTCCATTGCTGAGATGGGAGAAAATGTGCATGGGACAACAATAGCCAAGACACTTCACAAATCTGGACTTTATGCGAGAGTGGAAAAAAGAAAGCCCTTGTTGAAAAAAAAGCACAATCTCAGCTAGAGTTTGCTCAAAGGCATGTGGGAGACTGAGACCACATGGAAGAAGATTCTGTGGTCTGATGAGACTAAAATGTAACTTTTTGGCCTGAATGCTAAGCGCTATATTTGGAGCAAGTCTAACGCTGCATATCAATCTAAAAACACCATTCCTACTGTAAAGCATGGTGGTGTGGCAGCATCATGTTATGGGGATGCTTCTCTGCAGCAGGTACTGGAAAACTCATAAATATAGAGGGCAAAATTAATGGAACAAAGTACAGTGAAATCCTGGAGGAAAACCTGCTGCAGTCTGCAAGAGACCTGGGACTCGGGAGAAGATTCATCTTCCAGCAGGACAATGACCCACGTGCAGCCAAAGCCACACTGGAGTGGATTAAAAACAAAAAGGTCAATGTCCTGGAATGGCCCAGTCAAAGCCCAGACCTCAATCCAATTGAGAATCTGTGGCACGACTTAAAAATTGCTGTTCACCAACAGCATCCTTCCAACTAGATGGAGCTTGAGCAATTTTGCAGAAGAAGAATGGGCAAACATTGCTGTGTCCAGATGTCCAAACAGACTGAGCTGTAATTGCTGCCAAAGGCGCTTCTAACCTAGTATTAAGTCTGGGGGGTGAAAACATATACAATCACTTATTTTCTGTTTTTATTTGTAATTAATTCATAAAAAATGTAATTTCTTTTTTCATGTTAACATTATACAGTACTTTGTGTTATCAATGACCAAAAAAATTCTGAATTATCGGTAAATCAATTTTGATCCCATGTTGTAACTGAATACAATGTGAAAAAGTCCAAGAGGGGTGAATACTTTTCTAGCCACTGTACGTTCTGTGCCATTAAGAAAGCTCTTTCATGAAGATGTGGTTTCAACAATTGGATGACAATCCAAAACATGTCGTATTCAAGTCCTACCATATCCATTACTTATGGTTTGTGCTTGATTCCCATATTATGATTACACTACCAGTGTTTGGCCATGCACAAAGGAAAGCTAGGAGGAATACTGTCTTCTCCTATGACAGCCTGAGGGATCTCTGTGTGGCTCAAGCTCCTTCTTTCTCCAACCCTCATAATTTATTTCACACACCTACATTATTTTCAGTTTAACTTTCTCATAGTATACTGGACTAATTCACTACTGGTCACTCACTACACTACCCTCTACAGCTGCAACCACTCTGTAATAGTCATTTATATAGACGTCTATATTCGAGTGTCTTATTGTATGTCTTGTACCGTCCCTTCGCAGTGTATGTGAAGCTCTGCTTTTCTTTTATCATGTATGTCAGTGTTTGTCTGAAACACACAGTTGTCAATAAGTATCTAAAAAAACAATATCACCAAGACGTGAGGCCACATGGCAAAGAGATGAAAGCTCTAACTTTAGATCAATGTGCACTGAACCCAATCTGGCTGTTCAGCAGCTCATGAGTCATAACACACACAAAAAAAACATCTAAAACCAAAATATCCATACATGATATTTATCAAAATTACAGCCATCAGAGTAAATGAGGAGCAGAGTACAACAACAAACCTCATGGTTATAGTTTTAGAATCACTGGCTAACAACCGCTTCCAAGTTAAATGACTTGGCTCTGTGTTCTACTCTAGCCTTTGGTTGACCCTGAACTGTGAACTGTACGTGTAGAGGAAGACACACGTGACCGAGCGCCTAATATAACAACAATGTGTGTCTGAGTAAGGCCTGTGAGAGACACTAGAAGAGCACATGCTATGTGTGTCTCGTTCACAGACAGTAAACATGGTGAGATTGCATCTAAAGGATGAGCTAGGCAGCAATAAAACTGACTGCTTGATAACTTCCTCCGTACCATGTGCAGATAAACAGTGTGTAATATTTAACCTAACTAGCCTACTGTTGCTTTCGGGAAAGTGTCAAGGAAGAGATCGAGATAGTATGAAGGAGACCTACAGTACGGGAATATGATATACACAACAAGACAGTAAAAGCTGAGATTAAAAAAGGCGACCGGATGACTGATTAGCATGTGTGCGCCAGTGTTTTATGCTTTTTGAGTATTAACTAAATATTGAGTATGGAACCACAGATTACATATTGTAATAATGTGAATATAGGGATGCTCTGGAGGTTATTATTAGCTTATTCACCTGGCAAAATCCTATGATGAAAGATGGAGATCACTTTTTGTAACTACAATCACATTTTCCCAGATCGATTTGTTTTCTTGGCGCCATTCTTTTCTTGCATCAGTATGAGCACAAATCGATCAACACACACTTAGACACCACACTTTGTAATTACTGTTTAAACAATGGGGCATGCGGAGTTTTGGGTTTTGCCAGCTGTCAGCCCGACCATGTTCACATATTCCTAAGAAGATTGAAGAGCTTTAGTAGAAAATACACAATCGAAAACGGCAGCTTGGTCTGTTCACTGAGGTGTAATCAATTAACATCTACCTAGAGAGAAGCTACAATGCTATACTTCAAACATTACTGTTCTCCATAAACCAAAACACTGTCTCGGCTTTGGCAACAGAGACAGGTCTGACTTGGTTAAGGCTACAGTCCAACTTCATTCCTTCCATCCCTGCCTTCAGACTCAACTGTAAATATCACATTGTTCAAGTGTCAGACTACTGAGGAGTTTACTCAACCCAGTTTCTGACATTCACCATCCTATCTTCGAACAGTTCTTCTGGCAAAAATACTCAATTGCATTCTTAAGGGAGATTAAATGTTACGGTTGTTTCTGTAATGCGGCCCCCTGACGTAGTGCCAAGCAGCCCGGTCACCATGAGTCACCATGTGGGGGGGGGAATGACAATGAGATGAACCCCTTTCTCAAGAGTAGCTGTAAACAACCTGTTGGCCATGCAACCTTGAAGCGGCTAAAACAAGACAATACCATATAGCCAGAATACATCTTCCATATTATCAATCTCATCACAACCACCATGCTACAAATCATCATAACCACAAAAGTAATAAGGTTTGCTAAACAACTAGACGTCATCGTGACCACAGCCCCTATCGCCAGTCAACGTGTACAGGGTGGTGCACGCAATTTTGGATTCCGATCATGGCATGCTTTCCCTGGTCAAAGCCACTACGCGTGCACAGGAAAGGACAGAAGAGTGCCTCAACTACTGCACGCTTTTCACGTCTTACCTGGTCGACTGTGGGAGCTCATGGTTACGGCGGTTGGTGCCGGGCAGACTTGAGAGAGGAGGAGAGAGGAGCGGGAGGAGGGACAGAGGAGAAGAGGTGAGCGGAGAGGGTGTCAGTGCACCTCCGTGGGAGGTGTAGTGACCACCATCTGCTACCCAGCCAAGTTGGTGCTGCCAGGGGGAGGCGCCGGGACGAGGGGAGACAGAGGGTAGTTGTCTATCAAGGCCTCATGACACCAAGCCACAGGTGGATGGTGGAGACCTCAGAAGTGTGTTGTGGCAGGATTCCTTCCTATGCTGCCAAACGGTCAAGCTGTGAGAGGTGGATACAAACAATGAGTGTTTTTATATTCCAGAAAATAGCTTCATATTCCCGTTAAATAACGATAAATAAATAGAGCATATTCCACATGATCAGTCCGTCTCTGTCCGTGGCCCTATGGTCGAGCCAAAGCTCTTCATGTGCAACTTCACACTGTTCACAAATATCCCAGCATGCATGAATAAACAGAACATTCTGAATACAGAAATGGAATTCATGCAGGGAACAAAAATCACCAGTAAACTGGATAAGGTGTTTACATGCCTCAGTATCCCAGCTCAGAACCCACCACTCATATTCCGTTGTCAGATAACTGTATGTGAACGTATCCGCGTTATTGTCAATGGCCTATGCCGTTTTCACGCACCAACGCATATTGCTTGAGTATCCAAAATAATTTGTAGATGCACTAATTGAAACACCGTCTTGATCTGAATCAACACTTTTCATAGACCATTTTATTCCATTCCATAGGCTTTACACAGGCATGTCATTTTATTTACGTATGGCTAACAATTAAAGCCATTGAAAACTGGAAAGCACTCTTGTCAACATGTTGCTCTTGTTTGGTGCTGCACGCAAACATGAACTATTTTAGAAGTATGAGTTGTTTTTGATTCCTCACAAATATGAATCCTATAGCTTACTTGGAATGTCCCAAACTTTATTTTGGTTTTGTACGGGCAGGGCTTAAGAAGATGTGGTGCTGTAAGCACGTCGTGGCATCCAATCGGCCAGTTGTTTGGTTAAATATGTCTGTTTTGTGTTACATTTATTTGCTTTCATTTGAACCATCTGTGTTCCACCAAAATCACACCACGTTTACATCATTTGAATGAGACAGCTAGTACTCTCTGCCAATTATTGTCCAGCACTGGTGCCACACCCAGTGAAGCCACATTTTTGAATGTGGTCTATAAATATAAAAATAATAACGCTGTAATTTATCAAAATGATAATAAATAAGATATACATGAAGGAAGCTGATGTTATTGAGAAAGCGGCAAATTGAGGTAAAGCTATAAACTAAATGAATAAAATGTGTCTTTCCAATAGTTTCAAACATTACAAAACCTTTACCGCCAGAGCTTACATGGTCAACTGGGGTGCTAAGTCAGTCAGTGCCTTAATAAAAGTGAAACTTTAGATTAACACTATCCAAGTCTAATACCCTACCCTGAAGCAGAGTCTAGACTGAAACGCAAACAGAAGCTTCCTAAAAGCTTACACTTGCTACTGGCCCGTTACATCACAGTCAGCAGAGGAAGAGAAAGGAAGGGCGAACCTTGCATACTGTTTGATTTCGGTTTGTGTCCATCTTTGTCTAATGACTAGCATTGTCAGGAGTGGGTATATAGCTCCTGTTGAGCAGGATGGCGCCTTGCATGGCTGCCTCCGCCAACGGTATGATATGTAAGTCGCTTTGGATAAAAGCGTCTGCTAAATGCTGTAATGTAT
>OMOT01076875.1:0-11649 GCA_900312575.1 Acanthochaenus luetkenii | reverse complement strand
AGAAGTGTAAATGTGTGCCCTGGGGTATTAACAATGCGAAAGTATGGCAGACTTAAAAAGGTTGAACTTAAACTCCCCTGTTGATTCTGTTCTATTTCCCTAAGAGGGATTTTTCCCTTGAATTGGTTGTTACTTTCCTTAAACAATGTATTGTGCCTTAAATTACATTTGCTGCAGATATCTGAAGGCAAAGGCAGCTCTGGAGCAAGTTTAATGAATACATATTCATGTTTTTGCATTTTTTGCATTTTATTGTAAGTAACTTGAACAAAGAGTAGAAAAGAGTAGAGTATAACATTTTATGTTTTAGACACATACTAACATAAGTTAAAAGTAAGTTTTTTCACAGATCACTTAATCACTGATCACTTGATCATTAAAGTGGTAGAGATTTTTTTGTGTGTCACATTTGCTGTGGTGGTTTTGCACTGAACTTTCGCAAGGATCACTTGTCAATCAAACAGTGTGTCCAGTACTGTGACGTCTTTTTCCTTTGATTTTCTGTTGATGAAGTTTGAGTTTCTGTACGTGGCGCTCTTTTCTTTGTCTCTTCAGCCATGGTGGCTATCACTGCTCATGATAACTACACAGTTCTATTTATTCCAAACTAAAATTCCAAAACCAGAAAAGACCTACCAGACACCTGCGCCCTCATTTATCAAAGCGCGCTTAGAACAAGTTCTAAATCTGTACGTAAGAACTGCCAGTACGCACAAGAATATTTGTATTTATCAACCGTGCGTACACACAGCTGTACGCAATCAACATTGATATATCCCACACATTCTATATCGCTCTGCTCGTGCACGACCAGGCTCATTTACTTTACAAAGAAACAGCCATAACTAGCCATATATGGTAAACAACTTCCCCTTTAAAATGACAACATGGAGCATGAGAAAAAGTCCAAGAAGAGGAACTTCACCGACAGTGAAATATGAATACCAAATCTATTAAACCAAATAGAGCAAAACTTTGATCTTAAAGTAACGGCTAAAAGAAGAATCCCAGCCCACGAAAGGGACATCGGTGCCACAGAGTGGAAAGGACTTGTGTGGCATCGGTGCGCTTTGTTGGCTTCTCCAAAAACGCTCCCTGCGCAGCACTGCATGTCCAAATCTTCAAGCATCATCCCAATCAAAAGATGCCTTTTACATGATAGTACTTTATCTTTACTGAGTCTACATCAGTTGTAATCTGTGTCACCTGTCTGTACCTCATCTGTGTTAGCACCATAACATGACAGTCATTCTATCAATTATGCGGACAATTAATTGGGAGTTTGTGCGTCTCATTACATTACATTACAGCATTTAGCAGACACGTTTGTCCAAAGCGACTTACAATAAGTACATTTTGTCAATAGTAGAGGCGGCAGTGGAGGTAGAGCTCCCGCCCAACAACCGCAAGGTTGAAGGTTCGAGTCCAGCTCCTCCCAGGAAAAAATACAATAAAATCTGTCAGTGTCCTTGAGCAAGACACCTAACCCCAAATTGCTTGCTTGGCTGCCAACTGTATGATGATATGTAAGTCACTTTAGATAAAAGCGTCTGCTAAATGCTGTAATGTAACAGTAGTCAATCCAACCATATATCATAGTCTTCATCAGCCTTCAATAGGAATAAGTAGCATTCATTGAGTAGAATGAGACCCTTACATGTTAGATAGATCAGTTCAGATAGGTCTCATATTTAGGAATCAGTTTACCCTTGATTACACTTTTCTACCACTAGGGGTTTCTGCATACGCATGACCAGGAGCAGTTCTAAGGAACACACGTTCTTACGCACCAGAAAAAAATGATAAATCACATTCTCTTGATAAATGAGGCCCCGAATGTTTAGGACAGCAAATGTAAAAGCTTCCAAAGAATAGTGAATCACCCTCTCTCTCTCTTTCTCTCTCCCTCTCTTTCTCTCTCTCTCTCCATAGCTGTGCCAAGGACCAGTGCCACCCAGTGCAGCTCAGTCCCTGAGCCCCGAAATGGCCGCCGTATGGGCAACAACTTTGCCGTGGGCGCGGTGATCCGCTTTGAGTGCAGTCCAGGTTATATACTGGAAGGACCCACTGCCATTGAATGTCTGATAGTTCCCAATGCCCTGGCACAATGGAACAGCTCCATACCCAGCTGTATAGGTAGGACATCATTATACAGACAGGACACACACACACATGTTAATCATTCACCATTCAGTCTACCTGGGTTTGTCTCTTTCTCTCTTTTCTTGTCTCTTGCTGTTTCTTTCTTTTCTCCCTCTCTCTCTCGCATTCTCTCTCTCTCTCTCTCTCTCCTCCCCCTCCCCGCTTGATGCTTTTAGTCTCTAACTAGCTACTCCCAGACAGATGTGGGCTGCCAGCCATTGCCTGTAGCGATACACCAGAATTCAACCATGTAGCAACCAGGTGGCAAACACTGCTGAGGGTCACACACACACACACACACATACAAATACACACCCACACATACAAATACACACACATATAAAAAACATACAGCTGTTGCAGATGCTCCTATGCTGTCACCAGATGTGAATGTAGCAGAACAAGCTGTGAAGACAGTGTTTGAAGATCGTAAACACTCCTTTAGAGTGTCCTACACGCTGTGTGTGTGTGTGTGTTTACGTGCGTGTGTATGTACAATATATGGGCCCGAGCGCGTGGTTGTGCACTGCAAAACATAAAATTGTATCTTTGAAAATCAACTTGTGTGTCATGATTGTATGTGTCATTTTCTTGATACTACTGGAGTGATCTGCTTTATTTAGCCTTTTTTACTAGGTATTGACACTGTTGTTAGTAGATTGTAAATCCCTGCAACAGTCAAACTGTATTGGAAACAAGTTTTTCACTTGTTTTAAGAAAATTAAGATTTTCATATTTAACATAAGACTAAAAGACTAGTTAAATACTAAGTAAGTTCACGCACACTTGTTTGTCCATTTGTACAAGTGTGTGTTGGCTTCCTCCATCTTTACACATCCATGTTCCAGACATTTATTATATTTTCTGTACACGGTTAACCTGAATGTCCATTTTGTGTCACTCTCCTTCCTTCTTGCAGTGCCGTGTGGAGGGAATCTGACCCAGCGGACCGGGACCATCTTGTCTCCTGGGTTCCCTGAGCCTTACCTCAACAGCCTCAACTGTGTCTGGAAGATCACCGTTCCAGAAGGATCGGGAATCCAGGTTTGACTAACTGAACTGAATATTCCAGATGTCACTTTGTATACATCCATCACTGAGATTCCCTTTCCACCTGGAATTAACATGCGTCATGGGTGACTGAATTGTAATAATCAGATTTGGCCACATTAACAAAAGTGTAAATACATTGCATCTCCAATCCACATGTAGCAACTACAGTAATGGAAATGAACTGGTAACCCTTTACATTACGGTTCACTAATAATTGCTTAACTAACTAGTGATTAAGCATTAACAGGCCACATGTTAACATGTTAGTTATTTAAGTATTGTGGCACACTCGGGGGTTGAATGAGTGTCCACTGAGCCGGAGCTCAGAAAGGGATTGTCCACCTGGCGAAATACCGGAAACAGCGAGTGAATAACTGTTTCCGGCTGGCAAGGTGTCACTGAGGGGGTGGTCGTAGTCCGTTCCAGGG
This sequence comes from Acanthochaenus luetkenii, assembly GCA_900312575.1. Taxonomy (NCBI): domain Eukaryota; kingdom Metazoa; phylum Chordata; class Actinopteri; order Beryciformes; family Stephanoberycidae; genus Acanthochaenus; species Acanthochaenus luetkenii. The sequence continues at coordinate 8,026 of OMOT01076875.1, read as the reverse complement.
TTCGATATATAGCTCAGGTTGTCATCCGGTCCAGGGGTCAAGGCAGGAGAAGAGTCGGTGAACAGGCAGGGGTCGGTACCAACGGGGGTTCTCAGACAGGCAGGGATCCAGCACACAGCAGGGTTCTCAGTCCGGTCAGTCATACACTCGTTTCCGTCCTCGGACGTTATTCGCTCCGCTCTTTCTCTTCCTTCCGCCTTCCATGGGTCACACCCCTCTCTCTGCCTTCTCTCCCTCTATTTGAAGCCCCCATTGGCCCTGCTCGATCCTCCTAACGGCCTCAGCTGTCTCCTATCTGCTGCTGATTGGGGCGGACGGCCGTCTCTGGGCTCTAGCGCCCCTGCAGGAAACGGCCCGCACCGTCCCTCCTTAATATTTCCCCTCTTAAACTCCCCCCGTCTGCCACAGTATGCTTCAAGCACAACACCTCTGAAGATGAGCAACGAGACCAGGCTCTCCACTTTAACCTTGAGACGCTGGTGTGAGCCCCCCTGTAAAGCCCCTTGAGTCTCAGTTAAGTCTCTATTCAGGCTGTTGAGGGAATTGACAGATTGTATGTCACTTTAGCCTCTATTCCCCAAAGCTCTGCATGGTCCTGACCTACAAGACACCTCTTGTCTGGTGATACGTTTTCAGCTCACTGATCACTTATTAGCAGAGTTGGTTGTTCCCAGGGATACTATTTACAGTTCCCTGGGTTTAGGAGAGCCGTGGAATGAAGAAGAAGAAAATCTGACTGGTTCTCAGATTATAAATAAGTGTAATTGTCCTTGACAAGGACCATGTTTACATCCCTGTGGAGGTGGCTGATTTCAAGTTTCAAAGTTTAATTTGGCCGAATTCTAACTCAAATGACCCAACGTGAAGTAACCTTGTATATAAATGCTTTACTTTTAATTATTCACAATGGATTCATTGTGCATATTCTTATTCTCTGGTGCATGTATGCAGGAGCCCCGCCACGACCCTGGGCAAGGGCCCTGTGGATGGAACATTTTGGGGCTTAGAAGCCAAACTGTGGCTAATGACCTTAGTGCCGTCCCTCGGCAATTACCTCCTCCACGTCAGCTGACTGTCCTTGCAGGTCAAACACAGGAGTTGGGCTGCAGGCATACTTAGCATGCTACCCTACACACTTACATGGCAATAGCTGGGGGTGAATTAGAGCAAGAATAAGAGGAGAGAGCTGACTGTGTGTGTATGCAGGCATGCATGTGTGCTCTGCTTACACTCACACACACACGCACACAGGCTTCCCTAATACAAAGAGTGTCTCCACTGCCTGTGCTCACAAAGTGTAAAGTGATTTCCAAAGAGGGTTTGTCACATTGGCTCTGTGTCTACACTCTGCAACCAAATCGTCCTCCTCTTCCACTTGCTCTTCCTCGTCCTCATCCGTCTCTCTCTCTTTCTCTACCTCTCTCTCCTTCTCTCTTTCCCTCTCCCTTTTGCTCCCTCTTTCCTCCCTCCACCAGTAGCAGAGACACATTAGATTGGAGTGTCACAATCCAGAAGAGAACTTAAAGGAGTGAGGTGCCTTGCCGGCACATTTTGCCGCTGCCCCCTAATGAAAGATCAATCTGTGATCTGCCTCGTCTCCCTGGGACGCGCCAGAGCCCCCGCCACCCCTTTAATTGGCTCGTATCCGATCTATAACCGTCAGAGGTGGAGGACAGAGCTGAGGAATGGATGTGGTAGGGAGGAGAAATGGAGGTTGGGCGAGAGAGGGAGAGGGAGAGAAGGAAAGAGGACAGGGAGACGATAAGAGAAAGGGTGGTAGACTGATGGAGCAGATGAGGGAGAGAGAATCAGAGGTGGATGAGTTTTAGCTAAAGAGGGAGAGCAATGATAGAAGGCTATCCAAACCATTTATTGCGTTTGAAGCACAAACAGTATTGATCCGAGCAAATTGAACAGCATTTTATTCTTAGGAGAATATTCTTTGTGAATGTCGTAGTTTCCTACGTTTCAAATCTAAAGCCGGCCACTTGAAAACATCGCCTTCCAAATTACAATTTAAAATAAAGGGAAGAGAGAGATACATTGTAGAAGAATTATGTGTCTTTTTATTCCCTTGACATTTCTGAACTTCCGCTGTTTGTGAAATCCTGAAAAGATATTCTTCTCTTTATCTACTTCAATCAGGGTAATCAGATCATCACCCATAACCATCTTTGTTCCCGTAAACCATTGAACAAAGTACAGAAGAGAAGAATAATATACAGCTTTATATCATATCTAGCTGGTATAATGAGGCTAGTAAAGACTTTTGAGGATTGTTGGCGATGTGGTGTCACTTATTTTGGGGAATATAGTGATTCCTTTGCCATTCTGTAATGTTGCCTGTGGGGATTGAACTCTTAGGTAACGTTTTGATGAGGGAGTCAACTGAACTCAATCAGTGTCATTGCCTAACCATCTTTTACCCTTTAAAGCATGTTTTTGGTTGGGAAGGTGACAGTAGATTCTGGTCAAACGGTCTCATGCTGCTTTTCAGTCCTTCACTGTGTCTCTTTCTCACATACTCCTCTTTATATTGTGTTCTCTCTCATTCGTCCTCACCCATCGTTTTTTATATCTCTACCCATATATCCCCCATATTCTTTCTATATTCTGCTCATCAAATCCCAACCCATCCTCCTTCATGTTTCTGTTCTGTTTCCCCCCATCCTTTCCCCTCCCTCTTTTTCTTAATCTTCCTCCCTTTAAATGTCCACCATCTCTTCATGCTGTCCATCTCTTCCTTCTCTCAGATCCAGGTGATCAGCTTTGTCACAGAGCAGAACTGGGACTCACTGGAGGTGTTTGACGGAGGGGACAACACTGACACCATGCTGGGCAGCTTCTCGGGTATTTGTGTGTGTGTGTGTGTGTGCATGTTTTTTTATAATTTAATCTATGTATATTAGCAACTCAACCCTTGACATCAAACTGCTTTTAAAAATCACTTATCTGTAGCTGCCCAAAATATGGTGGTCACTTAATTGCCTAATCGATTATCTAAGAGCAGGCTATGGTGAGTAACGTTTACAAACCGGGACCTTAATTTGGCACCGATATTTGGCTTGGCAACATTGCTAAATTCAATCTGTGAGTTCCCCTCTGCTAAATCTTGGTGCATTTTTAAAAAGGTTATCTTTTTCCGTGTGGAGATGAAGTGAAGCGTTTGTTTACAGTATCTGTGTTTCTCCCCTCATAGTGAGGACACACAGCAATAGAGAATTCTCGTTTTGTTTGTGCGTGGAACCGGACCAAAAGTAAATGTTAGATGTGCCCCGAAGTAAAGAGATGAGAAATGCCAGGCGCACAAATTTGTGTTATTAACATTAAACAACCAATTGGAGGAGGTATCTGTAAACCGTGCGATAGTGTTAGCAACAAGACGTTTCCTGGCACTTCCTACCCACATCTTGTAGAAACAATTGCCTCTGCTCTTTTACCCTTATAGGAAGCAAGTAGGTCACAGTATTTTGCATCTGTTCACCCTAATGTACCAATACACAAAGATTCATGCACGTAGCTTTTTTTCATGTGTGCACACAAGCACACCTAGACACACACATTAATGGACTCATACAGTTGGATAATTATGCTCTACCTATGCAGGAAATAGCATTGCTAAACTCCACTATTCATCTTCTCCCCAAGGCACCACGGTCCCAGCTCTCCTCAACAGCACCTCCAACCAACTCTACCTCCACTTTTTCTCTGATATCAGCGTGTCTGCGGCTGGATTCAGACTGGAGTACAAAAGTAAGTGTAACGCGATTCATTCCACATGTCTTGGAGTACCAACCCACCGAAGACCGCTATCAAATCAGATATGACTACATTCTGCATTCATGGTCATGTGGTGCTTGTTTGAGTTTGGTCATGGCCAAGTGTTGAAATGCAACTAAGTACCTGTCAGTGGCCTGAAGTCACACCCATACCCACTTACTAAGTAGCTAGCTATAGTGAGTATTTCCTACTGTACTGATATGTATTGATTGATTACTGACCATTATTTTTCAGTAAAAGTTCCACCTTCTCCCCAGTCTGATTTACAGTATGTGTCGAATGGTGTTTTAGTCCAATTTAGCATTGAAACATCATTATTTTAACCTTATTTTTCTTTATCATGCTTACATTGCTCTATTTTCCTTCCTTTACCCCCTCTTCTCTTTTTCTTTCATTTCCCCCCCTCTTCACTTTTTATCCATTCTTCATTCTCTCAGCGGTGTCACTGACCAACTGTCCAGAGCCCGTGATTCCTATGAATAGCCTCAAGGTCGGGGAGCGTCTTCAGATGAACAACGTGGTGTCTTTCCAGTGTGAACCCGGATATACTCTACAGGTAACGCCTCCTAGCGTCAGATATGGTTCAGTCCCCGCACCCAAGCCCTCTAACATCTACCCCCAGGTCACGGTTGAATGGAAACATACTGTATAGGTTTGCTGACTTTTTCCTCAAAAAACAATCAATCTCCACCACTCCATGTCCCTGTCAGCTTTCCTTTTCTTCTGTCATCTCCTCGAGCAATGATCACGTTTCACAGTAGTTGACGTCAAAATGTGACACAAACTGAGGGTAGACTGGATGGAGTAGCATTTTAGAGGAAGTTCTTTGTTCATTTTGACATTTCCCAAGGCAGCTTGAAACATGACACAGAATTGCTTTTCCGTTTATGTCTTGATCGTGACCTTGCAAGTTGCAACTGACAATCGGATGGATGATTCAGTCAATGGCTCACAATTTTAAATAGGCTGATGAGTGAATTGATTGGATGTAATATAATATAATATAATGTTCAGAAAACATGTATTGCACATTAGTTCAGGTAATGCAGTTGAATTTCATCTTTCATATCATTACCTTGTTAACCCTTGCCTCTATTGTAACCTGTCTTTAGGAAAGAAACCTTAAATGCTGGGTTAGGCTAGCATACATCAAGTCCATGATAATTTACTGAGCAGTAAAGTGAACACCTATATTACAGAGGTAGGAAATGTTTATGAAGGTTGCCCTTTTTGGCATTTAAAGTGTCACCTATGATATATACAACCTTTACCTTCTCAAGTACCGAAATGGTGACCTCTTTGATCTATCTGAGTGCTTCTTACGACTATTGCTTATTTGTAACTAGCAGTTTTTGCATTTGTCGTAAAAACTAAATACAGTAATACAGTAGTTTACCTGTATGGCACTTGATGAGCTAGGCTGGGCTCTTTTCATCATCGGAGTGCGCTTCTTTATTTCCTCATATAATCAAATGAAATAGTCATATGAACATTTCAACCAGGTTTTAAACTGCTCCAAATGATGTTCTAATTGCTCCAAGGAGTGACGCTTTGAATGTATTGATCAGGAATTTTAAATGGTCAAGTTTGGTGCCAATTCACGTTTTATTGCAACTGACATTTGAGTGTTTTGCACCAAAGGACGGGCATTAAAAAAAGTAACGCCGCATTCCAGGAAACTGTCAAGTATATGCAAATCTATGTTTATATCTTAGATGTAAAAAATTAGCATTGAATTAGACAGGGAAAATAGGAAGTAAAAAATGCAGAATCATCCCAACAGCTTGAAAAAGCCAAAGGCCAATATTGTCTTGTTTTGTCGTATATAAAGCAAGCGTCTGACGTTATTATTAACCATTGCAGTAGTAATACTCGGATCAATGGGACACGTGAAGAAGGAGACATCTTTTTTTTAACTTTTTTTTGTACTTGTGAGTATAATTATCCTGGGAATCCCACTGGAGGGCTTTAAAAATAAAAAAACGCCTTTTCTATTTCTTGTTTTAGGAGTACAGCGATCAATCTGTGGTTCCTTGTAATCTCCCCCTCCCTGCTTTGCTCTCTGTATGATCATTTGATATGCTTGTGATGCTGCCGCTCTATTGTTCTCTGTCACTTCAGATGGATTTAGCATTAGAGCACAACAGAGGGAGAAGACATGTGGAGATAGATTCAAAGAGTTGGAGCGACAGATGAGAGACAATGGGGAGAGCAAATCAATTGATTGCCTGCTGTTGTTTCTTTGCACTTTTGTCTTTGTGTGTGTGTGTGTGTGCGTGTGCGCGTGCTCATGTTCATGCACCTTGCAGGGGAACTCGCACATCACCTGTATGCCAGGAACCGTAAGACGATGGAATTACCCGCCTCCTCTCTGCATAGGTAAAAAGACCTTTCTCTCCCTCCCTTTTTCCCTTTCTCCTCCCTTTGTCTCTACTTTCTGCCTCTTTTTCTTTGGGGATCCTTTGCCTTGCCGCCCATGCCCAAGGTAACAGGCCTGTTGCGGTGACAGCTGATTATTCCACACATTATACAAAGCGTCTCAGGCCAAGGTCCCAATGGAAAGGCTTACGTTGCTTGCCGCGCCCCCTCATCCTCAGCCTTGGAATTGAAGCAGCATTTGATTACCATGTAACCACATAGGTGACAACAATACACTGTTACCAGTCTGAAAGGGTTTCACACTCACACACAGAGACACTTAACATGCTAGGCGTATCCGGGCTCTTGAATCCGTCGTAGAATGAAGAAAACTGGAGACGTAAACAAAGCAGCGAAGGTTACACTTTGCCAGAAAGAAGGCAGCGGTGCATGTTTTTTTTGTGCGCGTGTTTGTGTATGACCACATCTTCGAGCTCATGCACCTTTTAAGATGGATTTGGTGTCTCTATGCTCAGCTTTCAAGACCACCCACTGCATGAAATTGCGTTAGGCGCCTTCTCCATTGCGTGCCTCGAGTCTTCCTGCCCAAGAATCTATGAGCGCGCCTTGACAAACAGGTTGCACTTATTGGAACGACCTACTATTGCCTAATTAGTTCCATCTCAGACCATGATTGGTTGAAGTCGGGGGGAGATTCATTGCGTTTACAGGCATCAGCAGTTTCTTGATTACCCCAGGCTTTTTCTGCTGGCACAGGATATCGTTTAACCCCTCACTTATTCCTTATAGAAACACAATGGTACAGCACCCTGATTATCTCTTTGTAGTTTCTCCCTCCTTTGACTTATATAGGCTGTTTGTCCCATTTATTTCATAATCTTCTGCCCTGTTTCTTTTTTTTTCCGTTGACCCCGCTAATTATTTTGCTCTTAGTTTACGCGTCCTTTTCATCATTTTCGATGTCCGCTAGTGAATATGTTTTTTTATTGTTATTATTTATATTTCAGATGTCTGGAAATATAAAACATTCTAGTGTGGTGTGGTGAGAATATTTTACTCACAGCTTCAGAGATTGCAGGCTGTCAACCTGCAATGAAACCTGCCTCACCCTGCTTCTAAGATCTGCTAACCCACCTAAAATAATGTCATTTGTATGGGTTTAAATGGAGAGTTTTCTTGTCATATGGCGGTCTCAGTTTTGTTTCAGAGGCTTTTTCACCCTGTCAAGTAGACTATTCATGTTTAAAGATATTGAACATCAGCACAAAGTGTCAGCTTTCTGCAGCTTCATTAGAAAATATTGATATCGGTAGAGGCCTTCAAATATCTATGATTTCCAATGTAACATAATCAGTAATGTATGTAAGCAGTCACTTCCTAATATATGCTGTTTCATATATATATATATATATATATATATACAGTAGGGGTGGGAATCGGTAGTGATGTCACGATTCGATTCGATTTCGATTCTTAGGGTCACGATTCGATTTCAGAATCGATTTTCGATTCCAGACGATTATCGATTCGATTTTCAATGACTTATCCACCATTTGACTACAGTAACCCATTAAATACACCCCAAGCGCAAAATGATGGCACCATGATTAAAAAACACTGAGTCAGCTGAATGTACTTTAACTTCTCTTTTATTGTGTAAAGCACTGCTGCTTGTATTTAATTTGTCATGTCAGTTTGTCAGTAAAAACTAAATCTAAACCAAATATCCAATGTACTGATACATGTAAGACCAGTTTCATAGACAAAGATCTTTGTACTTTTTTTTTGCTGTGGGTGATATTTTACATTCTTCTCCACAGTGGAAATTGAACCTTGCTCTGGCAGTCTTAGTGCCTTGCTCTAACAA
>OMOT01076870.1:0-10087 GCA_900312575.1 Acanthochaenus luetkenii | reverse complement strand
CCCCCCCCTTCCATCCCTTTCTTGCTTCCTACCTCTTTCACCAGTTATTCTTTCCCTAACTCCCTCCGTCACTAGCTAACCCTAACAGTCTCATTAAATCAGGCAGTCGGGGGGGATGCCCTATGCGCCCCAGTCAGGGCCTCTGGTTGGTGAGTGGGACACAATTTGAGTAGCGAGGGAGGGGGCAGCAGGAGGAGGAGGAGGAGGAGGAAGACGTCAGAGTGGGGGAGGCGAACAACTGGCGGGGACCGGAACCTGAACCAGACAGACTGAAACGTCACACCATCCCAGAATCCCCGACTGTGATTGCATACTTGTGTGTGTGTGACTGAGAGTTCACATTGTTAGTATCTCAGAGCCAGCGTAGGCTGCAGTGGAGACTGACAGAGACAGAGGCACAGAGCATCACATAGCATGGGATAGTATGGGACTGGGATATCTGCTTTTAGGAGGAAATTTGGCAGGTGAGAGAGTGTGTGTGTGTGTGTGTGATTCCACTCAAGTATATTTGAGTGCGTGTTAGGGTGTGTGTGTGTGTGCATGAGAGAGTGATTTAAAAAGCCTTGTGTCATTCAATTCTGGGTGTACAGTAACGCGTCATCAGTGAGCAGGGGGGAACTGATGTTCGATTATCCATGTTGCCACCACTGCAGGTTGTAAGTTGACAGCGGGGGGACAGACATCAGGGCCACAGGGAGAGGTGCAGCTACGCTCGCTCGACCAGCAGGCCTCGGCTACAGATTCCCTAGCAGGTACGAAGGTGAAGTTTCAGTCCAAAATGAGACGTCTACTGTTCGAGAGAGAAAAAATGACAGACTTGACAAAACATCCGACAAAATTAATGCTGGCATGAGTGTAGCCCATTTTGGTGTGCTATTATGGTTATGAGACATTTTAAGAGCTTTACCACCTCAATGGTAACATTTGAGGAAGGAAATGTGTAATATGTACTATATACTGGGAAAAACTGATCAATGTAATGTATTTCTCTGCCCCACTTCATCCAGTACTGTCGACTCATGTATTTACATTTTTGCAATGTTTCTGAATGGTTGGTTTTTATTTCAGGGTACAGCCTTAACAGGAGTATTTAAACTATGAGTTTCACAATTATGGCTGAAATGATAATCCCAATTATTTGGCTGGGTATTGTGATCACAATTATTAATCCCGATTATTCATCTTAACAATATGGAGACCAAAATAATTGTATTGTACATTTTGCATCTTTTAACATCTTGACAGCAGGCATTGTAAATTAAATACAATTTAAACTTTAAATATTTTATGATTATTCATTTTCATTGCTAAAACCATGATATGCAATTATACACAACTTATTATGCGGGCCAATCCAGAGCTGGTTATTTAAGTCAAACATATATTAACTAGAGGGCACTCGGTAGAGCGCATACCTCCACCACACCAAAGAGTCCCCTTTGTCCTACCCTTCCGGATCATCGCCAAAATGTAAATCAATTGGTCCTTTTCCCATAACCTATCTCTTCTACCAAGTTTCATTCAAATCCGTCCATAACTTTTGGACAGTGGCAGGCCGTGCATTTTATGCCCTGGCCTTCAATACGATCCTACCGCAATGAAACCGCCTCCGAATTGTCCGCAGACTAACGTTACCATGACACTAGTATGGCAACAGTGTCATTCAACATAACCAACCCCATATTCATATTGTAACATTTATTGAGTGGAATAAATAGATTCAACTCGAGGCTCAATACTTTTGAGAGCTACAATATTAATTAATTGCAGAGACATGAGTGCATGGTGACTGAAATCTATAACGATCTACCATTATTGCACAGTAGCATGACAGGATGCTGCACCACAAATAGGAGACAAAGCATAACCCAAATCAAACAAACTCACAACCAGTCATATTTACTCATACAACCACCGAGCAGGAAGAAATGCTGTGCAACGCAACGAACACAATCAGGATTCAACAGGATCTCCCACAGATCCCAGACAAGCTGCTGGGACTACACACACACACACCAACGTACAGCTAGGCCACTGAATTTGAATATCAGATCACTCACACCAGCAGCAACAATCAATCATCAATACCCAGTAAAGATACATAAAAATCCATTAAACTTACTGGGCTGCTCATCATGTGAAGACAAATTCCTGTTTCGCACACAGTAGACTGATACGTTTAATCAAAACACTCCTCCTACCACTCAATAGTGTCACAAAACTCATCTTCTCTAGCTAGACAGAATTGTATATCAAGTGTCTTGTTCTGAAGTAATCCAAAAAGCACATCCGAATAACCAAATGCCATGAAAAGTGGAAAACAAAAGTCAAACGACATGAAAGTGCCACTGCTTCTTGGACTTCAGCTAGCTATCTGGGCTTCTGTTCTCTGATTGGACAATGTTTTCCCCACAGACGCAAGATGCTTACATAGGCGGCTAGACCAGCTAGAAGACTCTGGTATCTCAAATAATACGGCCAGCAGGGCAAACTCGAAATCTGATTGGTTAAAAAATATGACAATCTACAATATCATCCCCATTAGTTTCAACAGCAGACGGATTCAGTCGAAATTCTGAAGGCGTAAGGCTGGAGGTTTTTACCCGGAGACAACACGGAAAGAATCTGATTGGATAAAAGCCTATTTTATATGAGCCGCACTGAACAGCAGCGCACCCGAGAGAGAGAGTAGCAATACAATGATGGGAACTAATGGGAACAAATTATGTAAAATACAATATCGCATATAGAATATATATGATATTAGTAAATATAATTTTTATGATTCTGACTATCGCCAGCAGAGAAGGCCCTGCTGGCCCTGATGGCACACCACTGCTTTTGGAGATATTGTGCATACAGACAATCTAACAAACAAACAGGGGTGAAACTATAACAATATACATATTAAAATGAAAAGATTTTAATATATTTAAAAAGGGGGAAATTGTGTAATTAATTTGTGTGACTAGATTATTAAACATCCCCCCTCTCTTTACCTCCTCCATGTCTGGTTTTCCACTTTGCCCATTCTACATTGTTAATGCCCTCTTGTCCTACCCTCGCCTCTTATCCTATCCTCCCTTCCCTCCCTCCTTCCAGCTGGTTATTCAGATCATCTGGGCTCTCAGACAAGCTCTGCCCAAATGATGGACTCTGGCCTGATTGGAGCTTTCTCAGGTATAGTTCATATGGATTTCCTCTAACTGGCACTGAACAACTATTACTACTGCTACAACTACTAATATTACTACTACTAATAATAATGATAATACATTAATATAGGACTTCTCTAACACAAGGTTTACAAGTGCTTCACAAACCTGAGCTTAAAAAGAATGTACATTGACATGTTTAACTTATAGTAGTTAATAGTCTTTCTTTTCCATGCACTTTTTTTTCACTTTTCACATTTGTCCTCCCCGACTTCAAAAAACATCTTGCTTTTAAATGAGGATGCTAACAATAGTCTTTTTTTTTAAACTAAGATGACAATGCAGAAGGTTTTTACACCATAAGTGTTTGATGGAGATAAATATCAAAAAGATGTAAAGGCCAGCTGTAATTACATTATGGTGCTTCCTGTTGAAACACATGTTGCCCAACTACTCGCTTTGTTTACATACTAATTGATTGGATTTACATACTAATACTATACATTTTCTAAATGTATTGTCTGAGCCTTTGACATGATAAAGGAGAGTAAACATATTTACAGTTTTGTATGCATTATAATAGGTTGTAACATTTTGGATTACATTGCACACAAACAAATGCAAACAAAGCGGATTCTGCCAATGTATAAAATAACAAAACCCAGTTCAGCGTTTTTTGGAAATAAAAAGGTAAACTTCATGTTGATTTTACAATTTGAATTAGTATGAAGATCCGGTAGGTAGCTTCCGAGACCGAATCACCATGTATGTTATTGCGCATGTAAGAAAATACCTGATTGGTCCAAATGTCCACACCCACTCCTGAACCAATAACAAACAGTTTTTCGGTCTCGGAAGCTACCTACAGAACTTCAGCCTAAGAAAGTTGACATTTTTATTTCCAAAACTGGGGAAAGAAATTATGATCTTAATAGTAGTCTTTGCAATGTTTTTTGTTGACATCTAAATTTACCCATAATGCTGTGCGAGTCAGCTTGAGCAGACGGCGGAAACCAAATGTGAAAGGAGTGATATGTTTACATGATATGTGTACTAGGCAGCTTAACTGGTAAATAATCATACAAGGAGTACAAGCTTATCTTGTTTCTCAGGTTTCTCCCAGTCTGCTCTGGGAGGGGTGGTAGTGAAAATGGAGGTGGGCGCTGCACCTCTCTCAGCGGAGAGGCCTCCGAGTGTAGCCGAGCCCCAACAGCCCCCGACCCTGCTTGTCTCTCACGCCCCCAAACAGCAGAGCCCCATGCTGCCTGAACCCCAGGCCCCTCACAAACCCCTGGACTCTGCAGGTGAGCAACATCCAGATGAAATATCAGTTGCATGCTACACAAACGTGCATGTAGTTTTTGGTTGCTGAGAAAAGGTTGACTTCATTCTCCTAAAGTTACTCACACTCACACCTGGGAGCTGCCCGGTACAACCACAGTTTTGTACTTCTGAACACTGAGCAGCTCCACTGGAGCAGTTGGGGGTTATGTGCCTTGCTCAATGGCACCTTGACGGTAGTTGTGACGAGAGAGCATTACTCCCTGCCTAGATTTTCTCAGCTGGTCCACTCCATACTGAAATGCTGGGGTCGTATCGGAATTGGTTACCATCATCTCCATCATACTCAAGTATCTTTGATTTGTGTATCAATAACAAAAAACTCGTATTATACACATGCATCTGCCTTGTGCTGCATTGACTGTTGTTGTTTTTTTGTCACAAATTGTTGCCATACACAGATTCGTTTTCTGTCATTGCTTTTCAGTGGCTTCCTCCTCACCCTCAGCTCCAGAGATATAGTCATCCAATCCAGTTCAATGCACAACTGATGCTTAGATGTACAGTATAGGGTGTGCCATCATGCTGTGGCTACTGTGTGCACACATGCGTGTGTGTGTGTGTGTGTGTGTGTATGTGTGTACCCTACACAGAGTAGCTGTCTATGGCTCTCACTGTCCACTCTCACTTCAACACCCCCACCCCCATCAGCACCAGCCCTGCCCCCAGAAGCTTCCTATCCAGTTCAGTGCACATCAGATCCTAGAGAGCATCGAGTTGTAGCTTCTATCACCATGCTGCGGCTTGTGTCAGCTAGCCATGCTTCTTCTTCTTCTTTCGTGTGAGTCCTAGGGGTAAACATCATTTGTTGATTCGACGTTCACAGTAGGCGAAGGTACGCTTACTTTGTAGGAGTTCAAGTTGCTGTTTTTAGTTCACTTCAACGAAGTTTAGCAGGGTCACGTGACTTCTGTTTACAAGCCCTGGTTTGCTTGTAATTGGGCAGTGTGAACCTAAATGAAACAAATGTAAAAATGCGACAAAGTAACATTTTCCACTATTGTTCAGACTAGGGCTGGGCCATATGGTTGAAATCAATATCACAATAATCATAAGGATTTGTTTCAATATCGATATATATCATGATATGGCTCATTTGCAAAATCACATGTTAAATAATCAAAATAATGTTCATCCCATTTAGTTTTAAAATAAAATCAGCTTGTTATTATCAATTTAGACAGCAGAATTGTGTCACGATATCCCAAAATCACGTTATCACCATATGAATTTCACTGAGATGTGTGTGTGACTGGGCGATATTGAAATATCGCCCAGTCCTAGTTCAGACCAAAGAAAACCTTCAAACTGGAACATGACTGAATTGGAGAATTAATGTTGGTCCTATATTATAGTTTAGAAGAGTCCAGTCAGAGTCTGAGTCAGACCCATAGACAGCATATAGGAATTCTTAAACTGAGCAGTGTTCTCCTTTTAATATAGCTACTGATGACACAGCTTGACTCACTCTGCTGTAGACAGGGATGATTCAGTCGCAAAATGCTAAATCAATTCTCGACAGGCGAAGAAGGCATGGGACTTGGCCTACTGTTGCTCGATTACCCCTCACTACTAGCATGAAATCATTTGTGAGTCTGTGTGCTAGCTCTGTACTGGTGTGTGTAAACTACTAGGTATCAGATGGTGACTCAACAATGCGGCAGCCAGCCCCCCACAGGCTGCAGAGTGCAGGTCTTTGAAGACATGCAGGGACTCTGTTATGTGTATAAATGACACCCTCATGACGCATTCAGTCGCACCGAAATACCTACAGCCTATGTACTCTGAGGAAACTGGGGCTCTATGGGGAAATCACCCTGACCCCTAATCAGTTTAGGTTCGCATGTTTGCATTTTAGGCATCTCTCATACTCTCTTATCCAGAGCGACTTACAGTGAATGCAACAGTAGGATAAGCTCTTTCCGAGATCACAAACGCCGCAAGCAACCAATAGTAAAGAGTGCAAGAGACAAAGCCACATTGCCCAAACAATATTCCTCTGAGGGAAGTGCAAGGAAAATAAATACGAGACATGGACGCTGTTTTGTTTTGTTTTTTGAACAGTAGGGCGAGCACAGCAGGAAGATGTGGCAGAGGGGGATGTGAGTCAGTGGGGATAGGGTAACGTGAGGTACTTCCAGAAATGGGATTTTAGCCTTCGATGGAAGAAGAGGTGTGAATTTGTTGTTCTGAAGGGAGTAAGAAGGCCATTCCATTGGGGAGCCAGGAGGGAGAAGAGTTTAGAACGGGTGGAGCGATGACCAGGCCAAGGCAGGAAAGGGAAAGCTAAACAACGGGTAGTGACAAAACACAGAGCACGGGCTGGTGTGTACGGCTGGACCACGTCCTGGGGATGTGGGGATGCAGATCATACACCAGCACCATGGTTTCGATCTGGTCTCATGTTGTTGCAGGTCAGGGGGATTCTAGTCATTTTAACATGCCAGTGCCACAGACTTCCTACTTTAAAGATTCAAGATTACTCAACCAGTTTACACAAGGCATTCCAAATGTGTCTCCTACATACACACAAAAAGCCCACTAGACATACTGCACACTTTACCAGAGAGCCAGACTGCAGGATGAGCTTTGGGTTCAGTGCCTTGCTTAAGTACCAGCAATACCAGGCACCCTACAGTTGTCTAGGGTCTGTGTCAACCTGCCTGGGTGTTTTCTTGTTGTTGTTGTTTTTTTACATCATAGTGAGGACATTGGTGATTGGTATGGTCCTATATATCTCAAAGGGTAGAGCATGGCTCTTGCACTGCCAAGGTTTAATTCCCGAAATGAATGCACATGCGGTACTGTAAAGCTCTTTGGATAAAAGCCACCACAAATCGGCATACGTTTACCAAATGATATTTGCTGAAACAGCACAAACCTTAGCCATATTCCACTCCACAACAACACCTAACCCTAACCCTAACCCTATGTACTTTGCATGCTGCTTTTCCCATAGTTTCCACTTCTAGCTGCTCCATGGTGCCCTCCTGGCCTAGGGAGGTTGTGCGACATGATGTTTATGTCGTTGTGATCCATTTTGCTGATGTGTTTTCTTTGTCTCTCCCAGTTACCTCAGATCGAGAGAGTAGGATTCTGTCATCGGTTTATTAATATGAAGTATGGCTCTCCAGAGAGCCACTGTACTCTATGGGACCTGACAGATGCTCCACTTTGGCTGTTCTTCTAAGTGTGTGTGTGTGTGTGTGTGTGTAACTGAAAACTAGAGACAAACTGGGCCAAAGTAGTGGACCAACCCTATCCTAGTTGATCATTTCTCCTCTCCTCCAATTACTCTTCCTCACATCTCTCTCCCTCCCTTCTAGAGTGAATTCAGCCTGAATCCTGTAATTCAGCCTAATTGGCCTCCAGAACTGAGCGTCATTATTTGACGTAGCCCTTAGAAGGAAGCAGGCCATTTCAATCATGGCGTGGCTGACTGTAATTGATCTCTACTCTGGGACTATTATACAACTGTTGAAGTATACTTTTCTGTCTTTTGGTTTTATAGTGTGTGTGTGTGTGTGTGTGTGTGTGTGTGTGTGTGTGTGTGTGTGTGTGCGGGTATGTGTGTGTATAATGTGTGTCTTTGTCTCTGTGTGCATGTATATGTATGTATGTGTACTTGTGGGTATTTGTGTGTTTTGTTTGTTTGCTTGCTTGCTTCTCTGTATACTATTTGACCCCATTCTGTCTATACACACACACACACACCTTCACTTGCTTAGCTAAAGTGTGAAGATGAATGAAAGAGTAAAACCTTCCTACTAAGGGTGAAATGATTTTTGTGAAATTACGTTTTTTTATTTCGATTTAAAGATCACGATTCAATTTGATTTCCAATTCTTTATATGTTAATACTACAGTCATACTACAGAGCTCTTACTACATATATTACACAGCTCGGTTTGGCTCAGAAAAATACAACAATTATTTGAAAGTAGTAAACACTGAAAATGAGCTTTAAACATTATATTAATAGCAGTAACCATACTATCTAGTTAAACGTAGCGGGAAGCGTGGGTTCAGATAGTCTCTTTTTATCACTGAGGTCAATTTCTGTAGGATATCTGCATATTTGTGCTGCCATGTTTGTAATGTTACCAGCTGCAGCATATGACAAATGTGTGTGGCACAGACTAGATATTGTTTTGTCAATGAACTTGAGTCTTATAGGAAACAGGGAAGGAGGAGAGTTCTCTAACTCTAGTTCGCTTTCTTCTGCAGCTGCCATCCCAATTTTTCCTGCAGTCACTCAGTGCTCTGTTCTCTGTTTTCTGTGTCCGTCTCTCTCTCCGTCTTTGTGTTTGTATGTGTACAATGTATAGAATGTTACTTTTTCTATTTTCTATTTTATATCGAAATCGTTACACCCTTACTTACTACATGGCGAGGGAGGGTGCAGTTGCTAAGGCTCTGCACCCCTGTTGGCCATGGATTGAATCCCTTGACAAACTTCTCTGCTGTGTCTGATCTACTCTCGTCCTCTCAGCCTTCCTACCGTCTCAATGAAGAAAAGTACTATAAGGAATGGACTGACCTCTCTCTTTTAAAAACCCTTCACACTAACTAGCTATACTGTTTCAATACCATGCTCAATGACGTAATATTTTTTAAATGATTGTAGACCAAGAATTTTGGCTTCTTTGTACGTTTTACTTTCTGATGAGGCTGAATGTTGTGATTTCTGAAGTTCAATTATTTATACAGCCCTTTATCACAAACATGTCTCAAAGGACAGAAAATTTGCCTAACTACATCCTACATACATAGGAAAACCTCCAAGAAAACCTTATTAGGAAAGGAGTAGGAACCACCCAGCCACCCCCCACCGGGACGGCTGAATGTGCAACAGGTGCCGGGACAAACATATTTCTCTACACCAGCCACCGGATCCAACTTATTGGATAGTTGATATTGTTTATCTTAATCACAGCTGTTGAACAATGCATTTGGAATGCTATATTTTAGAGGTGGTGGGGAAAATCGATTCATGTAAGAATCGCGATTCTATTGTCTACGATTATCGATTGATTCACAAATTCCCCCTAATTGATTATTTTCAGTCCTTTTTTGGCACTAACGTTACAGACATTTTGTCATCAAAAACTGGTTTAAGCAGGTGTTTCCACACTTTTGACTGGTACTGCACATTTCATTTTTGGCTGGTAAAAAAAGTTTGTTGGGTAGAATTTTTCATCTACCAGACATTTGGCTGGTGAGCTAAAAAGTTAATTTCGGACCCTGCCGACAACACAGTAAACATGTCCGTTGCGGCGCAGCTGGAGATCTTTCTACATATGAGGTGTTACGCCTGCGAGCCTTGAAGTTGCCCTCAGTAGCCCGACTGATCAGTAGAGTCAGGCGCATCACTAGCTTCTTTCATCGCAGCACCACCACGAGTCACGGCCCTGGAACAGAAGCAGACCCTGCTATGTAAGCCATGAAGGCTTTCAGTGTTTTTTAATCATGGTGCCATCATTTTGCGCTTGGGGTGTATTTAATGGGTTACTGTAGTCAAATGGTGGATAAGTCATTGAAAATCGAATCGATAATCGCCAATAATCGAAAATCGAATCGTGACCCTAAGA